>PNEQ01023637.1:0-33610 GCA_003012365.1 Medauroidea extradentata | reverse complement strand
AACAGTTGGATTTGCAATTAGATTATTACATTTAATTAATGTAAAATACAATTTCTTATTTATAATGGAATATATAAATATATTTTTAACTGAATTTCGTTAAAATAATTAATAAGAAATGTTCTTTATTGGGAATGGCAGGTCTGTAATGACTGCGCACACAAACATTGAACATGTTAGAACTTGAGGTGATATTTTTAATGGGTTATGACCATCATGCCTGCAGGGTGCTGGACTGCCTGGGTGAATAATGACTTGGGATATTAAGTTCGAAGATGGACGACTCTCACACTTTGCTGCGATCCTTGAGCACATGCTCACCTCCTACTCGTCAGGTAGCGGCTCGCTCGCATGTGGAAGCCTGCGTGTCACAATGATGACTTGATGGTACCTGTGATCGGCCCTGAGGTGCTGACATAGATTTATGACCACTCGAAGGGAGGAGGGTGGACTTGCAACACACTGGCTGGAGGGAAGTGGATTCATACTGGGAGACTATAAAGGAGTAGTCGCTCCTGGGCTCGTGGGGCTTCGGTTTGCAGTAGGATTTGTGTGTAATACATGTGTTGGACAGCAACAGTGACGAAATGCTCGACGAACTGTAAAATAGAGTTATTGCAAGGATTACTCAAGAAACAACAGGCTAATCAATACTACCACCACCAACGCCACCACCACTGCCACTGCTAAATCGGCTGCATCGCCACACCTGTGAAGATGAGATTTAAGTAACAGTGGTTGGATTTATTGAGCCAGCTAAGTGACCTTCTGTCTTCTCCAGGAAAACCTACAAAAAATATCAACAATGGAGCATCCTGTGATCGTTGTGACACCTTAAGCGCCTGTGGTTGAAGAGAGGAGGACGATGATGATTATAAGCTGCCTTCCCTGATGGATAAGGTGAGTGAGAGGAGGAGGAGGACGATGTTGAGGAGGAGATTGCTAGTTCATCATGCCTAATCTCAGAATGACGCCAGCATCAAGAGAGTGATTGGGCCCCGTTTGGATATATGGGGGGATCCTCGACACAGCAAAGGTACCCTTCATTCTTTTGAAGGGTTAGCATGAGAGAAGTCGTGTCCAGCGAGCTATATTACAGCATCATGACTTGAGCCTCAGCTTGTCAAATATTGTTGGTTTTACCACCACTACTTATAATTCGCATCTAAAGTGTTGTTCTAATGGGTAGCCTCTGAGGAGGGTATAACATGTGTTGAAGTGTGAGCATGGATAAACTAAAGAGACAGCTGTGTACGATGTTGTGGGGCTGATGTGTAGCTATGTATGGAGCTACATACACATGGTGATTTATTTACAGGGGTGTAGAGTTTTGTGTAGAGGGTGAGGGACATTTCCAATGCCTTTAGTGTATGTGCTTCTGGAAGTTGGAAGATATGGTAATGGGAAAAGGATGATGGTGTCTTAAGTACAAACAGTGATGCCTGTGTCATTGCCTGCATTGCTAAGTGTGGATGGTACTATGCTAGTTCTGTACCTGCGGCACTATGTGCGGTGCCTGCGGTGCTATGTGCTGTGCCTGCGGTGCTATGTTGGGTGCCTGCAGTGCTATGTATTGTTCTTGCTGTGCATAGGGAGATGTTCTTCTGCAGGTTTTACATTGCTTGTATTTTGAATGATTGTGTCTCTAGTTAATTTTGTGGTTAATGAGATTCTTTTTATTGTAATGGTGTTCGGTTCTGTAATGATAAATTTTTTTTATGTTTGGCTTGTGCTTCATTTGCGTAATTTTCGTCTGAGATATGAAATGTCTTAGGTGTTTCATTACTGTATGTAAGTTTTGTTTTGGTGATAGATGATATGTATGTAGATTTGTTGTATCTTTTTATTTGATTTTACTCTTTGTCGTTGTGTTCTTAAGGTAAATATAATGGGTGGTATGTATGTTTATACTAGGAGTAAGTACTGATGTAATAAATAAAATAATTAGTTGGTTCAGTGGTACGGAGTAGTTAGCTGAGTTGTTAGATGACAGTTTTGTTGATCTCTTTATGTAGACTTAATTAAAAGAAGTTGCCTGCTTCCCTGCTCTTGTGGCTATTGAATGGTATCTTAACCTCCTTGAACTGTCTGGTAAGATTTCTGTAATGAAAGTACTATGTATGGGTTGGTTGGTATATTTCGTGATATTTAATGTTTGAACTATATGATTGCTAGAGTTCGGTTGGTGTATACTTGAATTATGTTTGTGTAATATGGTTGAATGTTCCCAAATTTTAGTTGATGTCAGGATCGCTTATGGTTTCTGAGGCATGTAAAGGCATGTTAAGGTGAAACTAATCAGAGAAGTTGAGTTGTGTTATGAGTACTGCCAGATATATGATAGATAGAGTGGCATGGTGGTTTGATAATGTATGTCTGTAAATTAATTACAATTTACTGTAATAAATTAAAATATAGTGCTGTTGCTGTGAAATTAAGTGTAGAAAAATGGGAACTGTGATAAATAACTTCATACTGAATTTTATGTGGTTGGTTGATAGATCACATTATGTCAAATTATTTCATTCTTGATAGTTTGCCTCAGGTAATTGTAGGCTGGAACCGGTTAGTTCAATGTAAGTCCTGTGATTTGAATGTTACTATAAAATAAGTGGAAGCAGACTATACTTTAGTCACAGAATAAAAAAATATTGTAAATCCTACTACCCAAGGTATGAAAATTATAAGCCTTGATATATCTGTTGTGAGTGGATTGGATATTAGTATTATTTTAAGTTCAGTGTAGGATACCTAAAATTTGTAAGTCATACTTGAGTAAAATTAATTAAACAGTTTCTAAACAGCAAAATTAATGATAAATGAAATATGGTAGCTCTCAAGGAGGTTGGAGCATGCAGAATTTGTGTAGTCATGTGTGGAGGATATGGAGATGTGAGGAGGAGCATGCGGAGACTTGTGCGGAGCATGTGGAGAGTGTGCGGAGTAATGTACATCACAAGTAAATTGGTTCTTTGACATTTGCAGAGCATGCATTGTCATGTGCGGATCACACATAGTCTTGTGCGGAGCAGATTGCGGAGCATGCAGAAACTTGTGCAGAGCATGCATAGTTTTGTGAGGAGATGGTTGTGGAGCATGTGTAGCATGCATAGTTGAGTGAGGAGCTGATTGAGGAGCGTGATGAGAATGCATATTTGTGTGAGGAGATGGCTGCATAGAGTGCACATAATTGTGTGGGTCATACATAGGTTCTGGTCTCGATCTACGTCAGAAAAGGGAAGATTGGAGACTTCCCGTTTATGTTTACTGGAATGATGTTAACGAAATAGTAGACAGACATACTAGTTGCCTCTCAGCAGGTCATAAATAATTCACATACAAATGACATATCTAGCATCATCAAAGAATTGTGTGCAGATAGATACATAGAACGAGGCCTCAAAAGACTGATTGCGAGCTTCACAAGCCTGCAAGGTGAAACTGGTCTCGAAGTACAGTGTGGGTGTTTTCTTTGAATGACCTGTATCAAGAAGACACGGTTGAAATTATTTCTTATGCTTGCAAAAATATAGTTTACAAGTACATTCTGGCTGTTCTTGACTGCTAAGTTAAATATTCGTGGGCTGTGACAATAAAAACTAAGAATGATGGGGATGTGATGAACATTGTTTTGCAAGATAAAGGTCCGAGCAAGAGTCTATATTCTGACCTCTGCAAAGAATTCTATATCTCATCATTTCGAACACTGATGTCAAAACATAAAATAATCCATTACTCTGCTCCATAGTGGTCTTAAGGCTAGTACTTTGAAGAATGAAATGTGGAAGAAATTTTCAGCACATGGAAGCTACAAGTGGATAGATATTTTGCCTCGTCTGGTCTCGAACTATAACAATAAAGTACATAGGACTACAAACATTAAGCCTGTAGATGTGAAGGATAACTCTACTGCAAACTGTTTATAAAAATGAGAAGAAACTGGACCTGCAAAAGCCAAAAACGAAGGTTGGAGACTATGTAATGATATCGCGAATGAAGGGAATATTTACGAAAGGCTACACATCAAACTGGAGCACTGAAATATTTAAAGTGGTCAAGATTCGGCACTACGCACCAATGACCTACTACCAAGAAGATGTGTGAAGGCAAGGCTTTTCGAGGAGGCTTTTTCGGCAAAGAAATTTAAGTAACCAAGTATCAAAACATATATTTGGCCGAGAAGGTATTGAAGAAGAAAGGAAAATATGGTTATGTGCGATGACTGAGGTTCGATGCAAGCCACGACAGTTGGATTCGCCAATCAGACATTATGTATAAATAAAGTTAATTATGTATGAAGGAATGAATAAATATATTCGTTTAAAACTAAATTTCTGTGTTATTATTTAAAAGCCAAAGTTATTTTACTGGTAATGTTATAAAACTGCTACTGGGGTGCCTGGAAGTTAGACTGTGATGACAGCGCTCATATACTCTTGAGCGTGTTGAAACTCGAGGTGATGAGCTGGTCGGGGTAAAAGTGGATTCACACGGTCGCCGACAACGCCGAACAGACAGAGCAGACAGAGCGGATTTTTGACCTAGCAATTCACACGGTCGCGAAAGCTGTAAATGCACAACTTTATTTTCAATACTGTCTGTGGAGCTGGAGAAAGAAAGTAAATATTGTTATGACAAAACGAAAAAGAAGATATATATGAATAATTTTCTTAACAGCTGGAAGTGTAAACTGTTAATTGATTTGTTTTAAATGTGTAATTGTGCTACAAAATTAACTGTGGAATTATGTATGGTGAACCAGTTTATTTATCAAGAAACTGTCGTTTCAAATAAATGTGATCAAGATTTATTTTATTTATTTATTAATAGCATCCTGTGGTTTCATTATCACAATGAAGAGGATTTGTCAAATAGTCCTTGCCACATCCAACTATTATTCGGTTTACATATTAAAAGGACGTCACGGCTGTAGGCAGTAACTGTCGAACAAATTTTGACAATGTGAATGTGGACTTTACGGTGTCCTTTCTGACTCAACCCTAGCGGATACGAAATATGTAAATATAGGTAATAAACATCGCACGAGACTAGCAACCATTTATATTATCATTGATTACATTATTTAGTATAGGAACACCACAGTATGTTACTACAAACGTCATAAAAATATGTTACAAAATAAAAATTACTCCCAATCCACTTAGGAAATCTGCACCAGTTTCTTTGTCACAATTTTAAATTTACAAAGATGTTAAAGTTTTGATTTGGGATCCTATTAAAATATTTAGTTCCTAAATAAATATAAATATTCTGCATTAAAACTTAGTATTATCTTTTAGTATTTATTTAAAAGGCCTGTATCTATGTCGTACATGTGTACAGAGGCATTATTTTGTAGACAATAGGCCTACAAATCACGCCAGTATCTAGAGAGTAGGTTAGCACAAAAGGATATACCCATTTTACATATGTTTTAGAAGACTTAATCAGTATACAAATTAATATGGCTAAAAGGGTTATTGTGACAGACTGTCTAATAATAAGTTTTACTCTTTCAATTGTGCTAACACAGATTTGAGCAGACTCCTCCCCATCCACGTCACCAATCCTCCAGTCCCTTCCAACCATCCTCACAGTAACCATCTCCTCCCGCAGAACGCTTCCCTCCCTCAGAACATTCCACTTCCTCACTGTTTTCACCAGCATTGACTGTCTCTCCTCTCCCGTTCTCATCCATACTCTCTAAATCTTTTCCACTGTTATTTCCCTTGTACAGAAAAGTTACCTGGCTTAGCTTGCAGGCCAAACCACCCCATATCCCCTCCCCACTCATTGCCTTATACAACCTAACCATTCCTTCCATCCTCCTCCTGTCCCTCAACAGTTTCCATCCCAAATCTTCCATTATCACCCTAGGCCTAAAGTTCCTTTCCTCCTCACCAGCCTGACCCTGCAGTAATACATTTTAACACGTTATTTATATTGCCGACACACAGCCAGTCCAAACATTCAGATGTTTTGTCACTCCCTGAAGATTCAACACGACTACTGTGTTAAAGAGGTTGATAAATGAAATTTTTGGCATGAAGTCTTGAAAAAAATAGGAGTTGTCGCAGCCCAGTAGAATTACCTTTTTAAATTAACTATGCCTTAATCCCACTATTAATACAAAACCTTATAAACATGAGGCCACTCAAGTAATGTAGAAAATAGCAGTTACTTCCCAAACCATTTCTAACTTTACAAACCCCTTAATCTTTCCAAATTCTTCAGCAGAAATTACACCCCCTCATTGATTTCCAATGCATAGACTGCCTATCCCTAATATTTCACGCATTATGGATTGTAAAATATTATTCCGCCATAGTAATATTAGTTTAAGGATTTTAATAATTATTTTGCAAATGTTATAGTTTCCAGAAGTTACTGATTAAAAATTTTATTTTTTGATCTGTGAGCTTGAAACTGGTTTTTAAATATCCCAACAGTAACAGCATAGAAAATTTTCATGTACATTGTCTGCACGCCACACTCTCACATTGTATTGACATTGTCAGAACATGCAATAGTCTGTCTCACGAAAAAATTTAATTTTTTGACGGTTTCGAAGGCTATCGTGTGTACCAATTTCTGCATGAAATAACTTTTAATTTTGATAAATTTCACAGTTTTAGACCCAGCTAAGTGTGTAAAGTTACTTGTGGCAGAGAAAAACACTGCTTATTTCAAGGAAACAACTAAAAAAATAAATGCAAACACAAATGCCAAAAAGTGGAATTCCTATACGAGACAGACAATATGTGTTAAAATATACATCCAGACAATCCTACAAAGTAACGTACTCTGCATGTCACTAGCATGTTGCCGTCACATCTCTAGCACTGAGAGCACAAGAGAATGTTGTTGGTTGGACATTTCTGGCACATGTAGGCTACATTGCCAGTGTGATATTTCTGGCATAGCACATTGTAAGATTGCAGCAGTTTCATTTTGGTCAGAACCTATGCTGTCTAGGAAAATATATTTAAATACAATGCCTAAACTGAACTGTACACTTAAAAAGAAGGCATGGTACATAAACTTGTAAACGCCAATTGAAATAACATAAATTTTATGTCAATATGTTTGAATGTCTAGAAAATAATTTCTGCAACTTTGTGAGCTGTGTGCGCTAGTGTTATGTGTTTCTGGTGAACTATTTATCATTTAGTAATTGTATTACCTTATCACACGTTCAAGAGTACACCGTTGCTAAATATTTGCTAAAAAAAATAATGGCAAAATTGTTTTCTACGAGTTGGTTTTTTTTCTTATACTGAGATCTTCTTGCAAATTTTAATGAAAGGGTATGGATGTTAATTTATGTATTACATCTTTTTTACTACGTGATAATTTACTACAGATTTTACATTAAAAAACTGATACTATATTGAGAAGATTTTTTAAAAATATTTTATCTATAATTTTACAATAAACCATGGCAACACACATTATTTCTTAGTACTAGATTTTTTTAGTTTGTGTTATTATATTTACTTTTCATCTTGTAGATTTGTTGCAGTGCATTAAACTATATAGTAATCATCCACATCATTTTTAGGCCTGTACCTCTTATTGTACAGCACTCTTGGTAAGTTATGGTCTACTTAGAAAAAAAAAGATAATAAAACTCAGTACTAAATAATGGATAGCCTAATATTAGTAATTCCTGCTTAGAAAACAAACATAAGGTTGGCATTAATTTATTATGTGACTTTACAGTTAACGTAAAAAGATACTGTGCTGAATATTTGTTGGCTCCTTCATATCTATTTGCTCAGTGTGATAAGTAATAATGCATGTAAATCGTGCTGAAAGGTGAAATTCACACTGTCATTAATCACAACAAAGAAACAAAGTCTATTTCAGCCAATTCCCCCCCCCCCCCAACTCGGTTAATCATCTTATACAACCTGACCAGGCTTTCAACTCTCCGCCTGTCCTTCAACGGTTTCCATCCCAATTCCATAATCATGATGTTAGGCCTAAAGTTCCTATCCTCCTCACCAGCCTGACCCTGCTATCAAAAAATTTTAACACAGTAGTTGTGTTGTAGACACACAACTTGTCCAAAAATTCAGATGCTTTGTAGGTGTACGTAAGGTGCTTTGTCACACCCTGAAGACTTGCCACAATTACTGCGTGAAAGAGGGTGATCAAGGAAGTTTATGGCATGAAGCCTGGAAGAAAATAAAAGGAGTGTTCGCAGCCCAGAAGAATTATCTTTCTGAATTAACTACGTCTTGACGCCAAAACTAATACAAAATCACATAAACATGGGGCAGTGCAAGGAATATAGCAAAAAGCAGTTACCTACACCTACATTCCAGAGTATATTATACTCATGAATGTGGTACAAAGGTAGCTTAAATAAATAAATAAAACTTCCCAAATCCTTCCTAACATTACAAATCCCTTCATCTTATCGATTCCTTCAACAGGAATTTTACTCTCTCACTGATTTCCAAAGCATATACTGCTTACCCGTGATATTTTACATCACACACTGTGGGTTTAATTAAGGATTTTAATAATTATTCTGCAAATGTTAGAGATTCAAGAAGCTGCTGATCATAAATTTTATAATTTGGTCTGTGAACTTGAAACTGGTTTTAAAATAGTCCAACCCTAACTGTACAGTGATTTTTTATGCATGTTGTCTGCATGCCGCACTCTCACATTGTATTAACATTGCCACAACGTGTTGTGATGTTCTAAGCATGTTCAGAATAGGTACAGGCAATGTTACAAAGTAACGTTCTCTACATGTCACCAGCATGTTGCCAGCACATCTCTAGCACGGAGAGCACAACATAAGCATGTTGTTGGTTGTACATTTCTGGCACATGTACGCAACATACTGCAAGATCCCATCTGCAACATTGCCAGTATGACACTTCTGGCAGGGACATATACAGGCAATGTGCTGCAAGGTCCCAACTACAATGTTGCTAATGTAACTAATGTTCCTGGCATGTGCATGCAATGTACTTCATTCTTCAATGTTGCTAGTGTAACATTTCTGGCACGTACTGATATGCTGATGATTCTATGACCAACTTAGCACATTGTAAGATTGCAGCAGTTTAATTTCTGTCACCACATATGCTGTCTAGGAAAATATCTATAATTATACGTAAACTGACCTGGACATTTCAAAAGAAGGTATGGTACATAAATTTGTAAACGTCAATTGAAATCACATTAATTTTAATTTCTGTATGGATTAATTTTTGCAAAATAGTTCTGCAACTTTGCGAGTTATGTGTGTGTGATGTGTTTCTGGTGAAGTATTTACGAAGCAGTAATCATGTAACATTAACACATGTTCAAGAGATTACACCATTGCAAGATATTTGTTTAAAAAAAGTATGACAAAAACTGTTTTCTAGGGTTGCTCTTTTTTTCTATCCAGTATAGTACAGTAAATGTCTAGCCAATTTTAATGAACGGGTATGAATGTTAATTATACATTACATAATTTTTATATGTAATAATTTACTACAGTTATAATTTGAAAATATAGCTAGAATATTGACAAAACAAAACTTTTTAAAAATATTCTATAGAATTTTACATCAAACTTTGGCTACACATGTTATTAGTTAATACTGGGCTTTTTCAGTCTGTTTTTTAAGTTTACTTTTCATCTTTACAGATTTATTGTTGTGAATTAACAATATACAATAAAGATCATCTTTGGCCTGTTCCTCTTATTGTACAGCACTCTTGGTACGTTACGGTCTACTTAGAAAAAATACAATATTTAGTAGTGAACACTGGATAGCCTAAAATTTTATTCCTGCTTAGAAAATAAACGTAACGTTGGGATTAATTTTTATCAAATTTTACCGTTACCGCAAAAAATCTAGTGCTCTGAATAGCTGTTGGCTTCTTCAGCACTATCTGCTCAGCGTGATATGTAATAACGCAAATGAATGCTGTTGAAAGGTTTAATTAACACTCTCATAAATCACAATAAACAAAAAAAGGCTATTTCAGTCCTATTGCTTCACATGTCCAACACTGTGTTGTTTGCGGACCCATAATTTACACCAAATGGCATAACTATATCAAATAAAATATTTAGTTTTCATTTAATCATACGCATGAAATTAGGTATTACAAAATACCAAGACAAGAGTCTACAGGCTATCTGTGGAATACTGTCTGTATAAACGATAAGTGATAAATGCTTTTATTCTACAGGCTATCTGTGGAATACTGTCTGTATAAACGATAAGTTATAAAAACTTTTATTCTACAGGCCGTCTGTGGAATACTGTCTGTATAAAAAAATAAGTGATAAAAGCTTTTATTCTACAGGCTGTCTGTGGAATGCTGTCTGTATAAACGATAAGCGATAAAAGCTTTTATTTTACAGACTGTCTGTGGAATACTGTCTGCATAAACAATAAGGAATATGATATAATGCAGTGCAATTTAAATTTCATATGCAACAACATATTATAATTAATTTAATTGACCCTGTTAATAAAGCAAGCACTTTTTTTAAATTTATTTTCTTTTATTCTTGTAATTGGGCCTCAACCCTGTTGCAAGGATTTGCTTAACCTACCTCTTCTCAATATTCCGACCCCATCAACCTTTTCCTAAACTCCCTCTCTCCCATCACCACAACCACATCCCTCGCCAATTTATTCCAGTCCTTCACCGCTCTCACCGTCATAGTGTTTTTTCCTCTCTCTGTCCTCTTCCCCACCCTCTGTATCTTCCACTCATGATCACCCCTTCCCCTGAATAAACCTCTATGTATCTTGTCACCCAGTTGTGCCCACCCACTTACCCCCCTCACCACCTTAAACATCCTTACCAGCTGCTCCACTCTCCTCCTCTCCTGCAGTGTGCCCCACCCCAGTCCTCTCACCATTACTGATGGTCTGAAATCCTCCTCTCTCTCCCTCTGTGTCCTCCACTTATTTGTGACCCACCTAGCAGCCCTTCTCTGCACCTTTTCAATCTCTACCACTTCTCTTCCACGTACGGGTCCCAGACCGCCGCCGCATACTCCAAGATGGGCCTCACCATTGTTTTGTATCCCTTTTCTTTCACTTTCTTGTCTGTGCCCCTTAACACCCTTCCCAGCAGGGCCAGCACTCTTCTACCTTTACTTGTAACACACTTCACTTGCTCGCCCCATCTTAAGTCATCCTGAAGAATAACTCCCAAATATTTATATCTGTTCGCCTCTCCAATCTCCTGTCCTACCCATCTGTATGTCTCTCTGACTACCTCTCTTTTCTGTGTAAATCTCAAAATTTTAGTTTTATTTATGTTAATTTTCATCTCATTTTCCTTCGTCCACTGTTCCAATTTGTTTACGTCCTCCTGCAGACCCCCACCCTCTCCAATCACCTTGTATAATATACAGTCGTCTGCAAAAAGACGAACCAAATAATTCATGTTAATCTCCAAATCCCCCATCATAATTAAAAAGAGGAGGGGTCCTAGAACACTACCCTGTGGAACCCCTGATGTTACCCTTCCTTCCTCTGAGAGTGTGTATCCTACTCGTACTCTCTGGGTTCTTCCTCTCAGATACTCTCCCATCCAGTTTACCACCGTCTTTTCCTCCAACACCTAATTCAGTTTTATCATTAATCACTTTTGAAGTTTCCCTTACTCCCCACTTCAGGTGACATGTATCTTTCTAATACTTGTTAATGAAAAAATGTAGCGATGTACGTAATGAACTTTGTATGTAAATTGCATTACACTAATAAGATACAATTTTTTTTCAATTATTCTTCTTACAAGACTGTTTTAAATGTGCTCATTAAAGCTGACAATACTAATTTCATTTATAGTGGTGCCTCACTAGCTTTTCAATATGACAATGAAGTTGTAAATCATCTAATTATGACCAATGAAATTTACAATAAACCGGCTCAAGGGATGCAAATTTGCTATTGAGGCAGGAGGAGCTCTGATTTCAGCAGATGCGTGTGTGTACCCGCATAAAACATGCATGTTAATGTGATATTTAAAAATAATATATGTATATACATATATATGTCAGGTATGTTTTTGTTTTTAAATTTTTCTTCCTATTAGACTAATTTTTCCTTACAACCTCCCTTCCACCAACCCATTTTCTTCAAAGGATCTAAAATATGAATAGGTCTGGCACTGTAACCAAGCCCGTCAAGAGTCTGCTCTGACCCCGTTGATATGGTGACCTCGGGCTACTACCAATCCATGTTTCAACCGTTCGAAGAAGGAGGCCTTTAATTTTTCCAAGGTTATGATCCATTGAATGTTGTGATTACATGTCATAAACATATGCTGTAGTAAAATATAAACATACAAAGTGTTGAAATATAATAATCAAAGCATTGTGTCTTAAAGAGCTCCAGTGCCTCCCCCCTTCTCTGCCCACCCAAGGGTCTGTAGAGCGTCGTTGTAACAATGCACACAACACCCTCTCATCAGGCCTGACTGTAATACCAGGAGTATAACACTGACCAGACACCCCGTAGTTTAGGAGCAAAGAGTAGGTTTAAGTTTTGCACTTCACACTACTTAAAAAATGTTACCATTACATATATTTATTGCTTCAAAAATTTGCAACTACCATACATCCAAACACCTTAGCTATGTGATATAATAAAAAATTAATTAATATTGTGTATTTTCTGGGCTGTATATATATATATATATATATATATAGTGTAATTTCTGGACTGTAATGATATGTGATCATCGTTTGTTTGTAGCAGTTATCTGAAGTAACTTAGGGTGATAGGCATTTGTAGTACTTTCAGTGCAATGAGCCATTGCGGGTGATTTGAAATCTAGCATTAGTATTTATGGTTTTGATTTCTACTACTGGTGTGAGATCATCTTGCATTGTAAAATTTGCACTGGTTACTTAAAAATAACAAGAAATGTAAGTTCACCTATTATTGTCCCTTTAGTTCACCTATTATTGTTCCTCTCGGAAGCCTAAGTACCCGTTGCATGTACATTAGACACTTCTGAATTCTTTAATGCCCTAAAATATATTAGGTATGAGATTAAGTGCCTTTTTATTGCTGAAAGATGATATACTTTAATTTTTGGAGTAAGGGTTAGAAAAAAAAGGATACTGCAGTACACAAATAAGGAGATAAAGAAATAGGCCTATAATGTGTATGCTGTGGTAATCTGGGACCCATACTTGGGAGTGGAGATGAAGAGGGTGTACAGAAACAGATTTATTCTTAATAGTTGGTGGACAAGGAATACGACGGGAGGGAGAGAAAGGATAACGGTGAAGACACTGAAACAGGGCAAACTGCAAGAGAATGTTCAAGGTGTGAGAGGTATAAGAGGGTAGACACAATTGGGAAACAAGTTTCAAGCAGAACTTTATTGGGGAAGCGAGCGTACACTGTTGTAAACTGAACTGTAAAGATTGGAATGAAAGAAACAGGTGGCTGTAAGGTGAAGAGATTTAGAGAGATGGTGAGTAAGCTAGTAACAGACTGACTGAAATGGGAAGCGAAGACAAATTGCGGGGAGTAATATCCTGTCACAGGACAGCCCAGTTGCAGGAAGGCAATCTTAATCTTATAACCGGCTTATGAAATGTTATTCTTTACTACTAAACCCACAATGAACCATGGGCCAAAGTACACGATATTATTGTTTTTAATAGGCCTACTGTTCACTTATAACAACATAATCGTGACTTTGATCATTGGAAATGATATGCCTTGAACACACACATTCCAGAATTTTCAGTACTGCATAGTTACAGATTCAAAGAACTGCTAAAATCATTGTCTAGTGCAGTTAAGAAGCTCGAAAATACAATGTTGTACCCCAGCCTAACCCTTTTTCTCTCATACAAAAATAAGATTGTAGCAAACCCATTTAAATAACAGAAACGTTTAACTCGCTGGTAGAACTTTCTTCACATAAGCAGCATGCACTACAAGCACCATTCGTTTGAACCAAAAACATAAAAATATTTTTGCGATTTTCTGTTGATAGTAGTATTGTATAATTTACTGCATCCTTCAAATATTATTGGGTATATTTCTGCACAAATATATTAGACAAGTCTTGTCAACAAAATACTTTCGTAACTAAACGTCGGCGGAGATTCAAGCGAGACTTCTTTAAAATAAAACGACAAACATACACTCAACATTTAAAATGTGATTTTACTTAAATTTATATCGCAGTAAATTTATTTGTAAAACACTACACTTGGTTGGTTATGGTCGTGGTCGTTCTTTCGGTAAGCAAAATAATCAACGAACAGCACTGAACTCTGGGTAAAATCCGCGTTCTCTGCGTTCCGCGTGCCGAAAAAGTTGAGATAGGCCCAATATTTTCGGCGCAGGGTAAGCAGACAACGCGGAAAGGCAAAAAAGCGTTAAAATTGGCCGAGAGCATTTTCCGCTCTGTCTGTTCGGCATTGTCGGCGACCGTGTAAATCCACCTTTCGGCGAGCAGTTTCGTCATCTCTCCCTCGCGAGGCGCTGGACTGTCCCGTGCGCGGCTGCAGAGCTGGTTGAGTCATGCTCCTTGCGCGTAGAGACCTGTCCGACGTTCGAAGAGAGGATGCGTACAGGGAGTTTAGTGGATGTTTTCACCTCTGCCAGTTCGTATTGTCTTGTCGAGTGAGAAGGAAGTGTTTCGTGTCTTGCTAGAGGAAGACGCCGAAGCATTTGATGATATAATTCAACTTTTAAGGAGGCATATACTCCAGCACCACCACTCATTCTTATTTGGTGTGACCGAAGCCGGTCGTCACTTCGTAGATGGGCTACACCAGTGCATTCATCTCTACCATTGCTGTGGAGCGATAAAGAGGACAACACTACAGGGCTACCGTGATAGGTGTCTCCAAGGTTAAAGTTCTGCCCCTTGAGGATGAAGGCAGTGAGTACGCTCTGTTTTCAACAATGGGCTCATCCATCGTGTGAACCAAGGACCTGGACGAAGTGTACAATGATAGTGAGCAGGAAGAGGAGTTGGAAGATGAGGATGCTAGGGAGGAAGTGTGGCGAGAGCCCTGTGTGTTGCGGGCCCAGGTTCGGGGCCTGCATGAGGAAATCCTGGAGCTGCAGCAACAGCTACAGGCTCAGCACGTCATGGCGGAGATCCGCCACACCGCCATCGCTCGCTTCCAGGAGTAAACTCTTCTCCTCCAGACATTGGTAGGGCAAGGACCTGCCTAGTCCTCTCAAGAATAATAGTGTACTGTGTATATAGTGTAAATAGTGTGTATATAGTTTTTTATTGTGTTGTGTATATAGTGTTATGTATATAGTGTTTTTAGTTTTTAAATAAATAAGATTTTTAAAACTTACAGTGAGTGTTTTGAGAGACATTATTCGCCTGTAATAACCTTTTCTTAAAGAGCATCAGATGCAACAGTCCTTGTACACTCAATCAGTATTTACATGGCACACTATTACATTATAATATAAAAGGTTTTAAAATATGCAATAATTGAGAATGAATATCATGACGTAGGTGATACAGCAACGAAGTATTATACTGTCTAGAGGTAAGCATAAAAAAAATAGTAGTGATGATAGTGGCGAGAGTCCCGTCTATGGTACATTCCATGTCGTCCTTAAACACATATGTCTCCTGGTGGAATCGAATCAAGTGATTAAATAGGAAACAAAGATGGCGTCACTGGTGGTCATTCCTAGACCTAAATATATTCGATTACTAGATCATGTCAATTATTTTTGGCGGGGGAAACTTTAAAAAAATAAATATGGAGGGCTCCAGAACATGTAAACAAATGACTTGAAAATTGGCGGGGATTTAAAAATTAAATATGGCAGCCTCCAGGCTATGAAAACATATGACTGTTGAAAATTGGTGGGGTGGGGAGAATTATTCCAAGATGGCGGATGGCCCAAAATTATTTTCAGATTTTTTTTTAATTTTGGGCAATTTTGGAAAATTTTGAAAGTGATGTAATCTAAGATGGCGACCGGAAACAAGATGGCGACATGAAACAAGATGGCCGCCGGAAACAAGAAAGTGGCGGTGATTTTATCCAAAATGGCGGCCGAATCCCCCAATCCCCCACACAACACTGACCCCAGACCTACCAAATATATCTACTTCTGTAACTACCCCACAACGTCAAATCGGCAGGGCTATAAATAAGGCCCAGGTGAAGTTGCTGTTAGGCTGTGATCACACTGCATACGGATTCGGCCGAACTTTTAGACTGGCGAACAAGTCTGAACATGGTAGAACAAACCGCATCATGAATAAACCCGTGAGTGGTCACAGTGGCGCCGAGCTGTACTGCCGTGCACGGACATGTTTTACCGACTACTGGCAGAAAGCAAATATATTTTTTTTCGGTTGATTTTGCCAGTGTGGTTAGCTTTGGTGTCCTCTACACTACGAGTGAAAATGGTGGGCAGCGAAAAACTGATAGACTTGGTTACCGGATGCAAACCATTGTGGAAAGTTATCAGTAAAAGCTATCATAACCGTGATGTTGCATGGAAACTGTGGTTGCAAATCGCTCAGGAGTTGGAAAGTACAAGTAAATATACACTATGGTTTGTCATTACATAACAATCTCAATTAAACATAGATAAGTGTCGACGCTTATTAACCGATCTGTTCTCTAAAGTTGATGAGGGGAATGAGGAGAGTACGGAGCAGCGACGGAATGAAAAGGCGGGGAAAACGGACATCCCTGAGAAAACCCGTCGTACAAAACGGCTTTGCCAGGAACGATATGCACATGTGAAAATCTGGAATGGAACCCTCATTGCTTTGGTAGAATGCCGGCGTGCTGAGCGTATCACTGCCCCACAAAATAAAATGAAGTTACACATTTTGTAATCATTGTACAAAACCATTTTAAATTTATATAATGTGCCACACAAAGATAATGCAATCTTTAAAGGTAGCTAGCAGTATTAGCAATGTATTCGCAATGTCATATTCTATGTAGAAATAGCTTAACTGTACTCATTGATCACATCGCTTACAATAAAACACTGTAAAAGTATTTCAATCCATGACACATTGTACAAATTTCAGTTCTACATTGTGTAAGTATCAATGTATCGGCCTTGGAAGGGCACAACGCCATGGCCATTGAAATATAGTTTGAATTTATCACGAGTGTTGTAAGCTTCTTTCCTTGCCCTATTGTTGGGCCTTGTTCCTGTGTTTCTTGGTTCAGCAGTTGAAGCTGACACTTGCTGAAGCACATTATTTTCACAATAGTGTTGTGTGCTATTTGATAGGAAAATGCCAGGGATCTGTAGGCTATCCCAGTTGACAGATATCTGAAGACCAAGAAAAGAAAGTTGACAGTTCTTCTGTATTAAGGATTATGCCACCGAAAAATGCAAACATTGTTTGTTGACATCTCGAAATAAAAAAAGGTAACATAACTCTTTCATAACCGCGTGTCGAAATCAAATTTTGAACATTGTTGACTAGTACTAATAAAAATAAGTAATTATCTCTCAAAGCATAGTAATGAATGTTTAAAATAAATGTAACCAGCTACATCGAAACACCTTCTTGATTGCGCATGGACAACTTTTTGTGTTTTTAAATTTTTCCGTCCTTAAACATTAAAAAAAAAATTAATGTCGAACAATTCATTTAACAGCTTTTCTTTATTAAAAACTCTGCAATAGTCTTAAAAATGTATTTTGCCACATTATTATGCAAACAGACAACAATGTATGAACAGACAACAAATTAGCAAATTTTACATTACAACTTCACTAAAGTTACATATACCTAGCCGCGTATTAACAATACGTCAATTTATATAACAACTATACATTTCTAAAGTGTATAACTGTCTATATATATATCTGTCTACACTGCGGGAAAGTGTTCAAGATTTCACACTAAATATGTACAAATATAAGGTAAACAGCTTCGTTTACTGTATGTTTAACGTCACTGGCAGAGGTTTGAACGTATAACATTATAAGCAACATGATTGATATAAATATTGGAATAACTTTAAATCAGGAATGTGTCTTTGTTGGCTGCAAGATGATAGTGTGTGTGTGGTACTTAAAGCAACACGTTCTTCTTCAGGTGAAAGTGTCAAAGGAAAATGGCAAAATCTCAGGAACACTTTTCGAAAAGAACATGCAAAAATTACGAAAATGCGCACTACAGGATGAGAAGCTTCTGATGAAGCACAACTGAGCAGTTGGAAGCACTACAAACAGCTTTTGTTTTTGGCTGACGGTTTTGCGTAACGAAAAATGGAGACTAATATCCCTGTACCGTCTGAAACTCAAGTATCGCAGCAATTTCCAGACAGCGAAGAAGAAGGTAACATCCTAGCAGATGATCCAACTATTAATACTGCTGATAATACCACCAGTCAAGCACCACAACAAAGAACGCAGCCATGTACATACACATTTACTTTCCAAAAAGCCACCGTTTCTACAAAACGAAAATTGGGCAAATCTGAGTCGATCTCTCAACTTATTTCATTGGAAGAGAGGAAGGTTCAACAATTTAAAAACATGCACACCACAAAACTTCAGTGTCAACAAGAAGAGAAAGATGAAGACTATCACTTAATGAGTCTGCTTCCCCATCTTCGCAAGATACCCAAGAAAAGAAAGCTTTCCGTTCGATGTCGTCTGCAGCAAGTCCTGATGGACGAGGAGATGGACACATTGTCGCAAGCAGTTCCATCCGGTCATATCTCCAGGAGTATACATCTGCCTCACCAGCCACAATAAACAATGCTACGCCCAGTGAATTAGGAGGCTATCCTGCTGTGACTTGAAATTCATTTCAAGCAAATTGTACCTATGCCAGTTTACAGCCGGAGTTTGCGAACACTGCCCATTCCGTGTGATTGTGATATATTTTTACATTGTTGTTAATGTAATTTCATAATATCCATACAACTCAGTATAATGTAATTTGTTAACACAGTGCTCCCCTTTTCTAGCATCTCATTTACGAATATCCCCTTAGGAGTTTACTTGTAGAACATAAATGTCTACATCAAGCAAATGCAGTTGTAAAAATATGTCTTGTCACAAATGTAATGTTCTGCCCACATTGATGTGAATTAAAGTGCTTGTAATTTTTATCATACAAAATTAATGCTGTTTATTTTGTACATAAGGTTACCAGTTTTATATAAAGAACTTATTCTTACCTCAATGTCACAGCTAATCTTTGTATGGGAGATATGCTTTTCCTGAAGTTACATTGTTTTTCAATTATTGGTTTAATGCCATCCAGTATATACCAAAAGGTTGTCGGTGTCATTCTGAAGTACTGATAAAATTTATCCTCTTGCTACAGTAGCTGTGGCATTAGGGTGTTAAATTCGCCATGCTTATCCCTCTCTTCCATAATAGGATTTATCCACACATTTCGTTCGTCTTCTAACAATAATACCTTCAATAAAGGAGTTTCAGTTTACATAAATATATATTCTGCCATGGTTACTATTCGCCTTCACACATCACACTGACTAGCCATTTCCGGACACAGTGTGACCACCTCATCGGCAGAACTTGCGTCGGCCGAACACGGCCGATTTTGGCAGTGCGATAATTCGGCCGAATCTGAATGCAGTGTATCACAGCTTTAGTGGCAGGGACAAACTTATGACTGCTTTCGCGTGGACAGCTATAGCTACTTATCCTGCTGCATAATTAATTCAACTAGCCGCTTGGACATTTTAACACTTGATGATTGAAACACCAATCTTATGTACAAAGAGGTTTTTCAGTTAAAGTAAATGTTATCAGTAACGAATAATACTCGCGAGAAAAGCCGCGGGGGACTGCTAGTATATATTTATGTATATATATCTGTACCTCGGAGACATAAGACACTATGTCACAAATTCATATTTTTCAGGAAAGCCGTTTAAAAAGCTTTATTAACTGGTGAATCAAACTGTTTAGAGTCTAAAAACAAAGTTTTTTTTGACACAGCAGTGACTATATGTTGTATGCCACAACAGAGTACTTAAAACGGTGGTCATGTTTATGGTAAAAAGTGCATTTTGACAAAAAATGGTCGTACTGTCTTATACCTTGAGGTACAGATATACATTCTGTTACAAGTTGGGGCTAGGTACGTTTGGTGATGGAGGTCATTGATAATAGAAAGAAAACAAATAAAGCTATCATAATTTATTTACAACAATCCATACAAAGAACATATGTCGATAACTGTTAATAGCAATTAAATAGATGCCAAACAAAACGAATAACTACTATTTACATAAAGGGTGTAAAATCAAATTATAAAATCTATTAAAGTTCTCTATACACGGAAATTCTTTCAAATCACTCACAATGGTGGACCCAATGCACGAGCACCGACGAACCTCTTATAGTGCAAAAAACCTTCGTCACTCTACTTGCCGCAATCAACCTCGCTGGACGCCCTCGAATACTTGACGCAACCCAATACTTATCGCCATTCGTCACTATCACTTTAACTCACACCAGGTACATGTCAACCCAAAACTCTCTTGCCTGAGCCACAGCTCTCTCTTAAATCCCTACTCCAAAGTCTCGAATTCTCTCGGCAAGTCTTTTATCTCAAACATCCTGGAATGGTGTCGCATCAAGTTCAAGTACCTCTCCACAAAATAGGGCACGAACAGGAATACTCTAGACTATAATGATATCTTCTTCTGTTGCCCGATATTGTCTCGCAACACTGCCCCCTATTTAAGTTTGTTCTTCCCGAGCAGACACAACAGACTCTGTTCCATCATAGAGGGCCAGTCTGTCAATATGCACAACCTTGGGTTTTCTTGTCCGAGAGCCCTTGCAAACAGTCAGGAAGGCCACGTCAATTATCTTCTTGACAATCTAGTGATGGCTTTCCCAACATTTCTGTAGTTTCGAACAGAATCCTTTTCGTCGCTGTGGGTTATACAACCACACCAGCTGCCTTTCTTGAAAAGTCTCTGCAGGTCCCTTCCGGTCATACCTCGTTTTCATCCGGTCACTGTTGACCCTTAAATGATGCCGAGCAAAGTCGTGGACTGTGCCCAATTTCCTATGCAGTTCATCAGTATACACTGTCTGTGAAGCAGACTCCTCTTCTTCTGCTGGCCTCCCAAACAGTAGATCACTTGGAAGGCGAAGCTCTCGCCCTAATAGCATCTTCGAAGGTGTCACCTTTGGGAATTCATAGACAGCTAATCGATATGCAAGGAGAAACAGGGAGGGGCACCTAGAAGTCCCAATCCTTTTGATTGTTTGCAACAAAAATGGACATATACTGTTCCAAGGTATGGTTTAGCAGCTCGACTATCCCATCCAAAGTTACGGCCTTTGTCGGAGTGAAGTTGGAGTGGTAGCCTACTCCAAACCTTAAGAATAAATTCTCTGCTAAAGCATCGGCCACAAAGCTAGCCTCTTGGTTAGGTATTGGTATGACTTCAGGCCACTTGGTGAAGTAGTCTTGAGCCACCAGGAGGTACAAATTCTTCCTCTCAGTCACTGGCAAGGGACCCAAAATATCTACTGCCATCCTTTAGAATTGGTCTTTAACAATGTACTTCTGAAGATGACCATGTCTTCTACTTCTTGGTCCCTTTCTTGCTGTACAAGCATCACATGTTCTGCACCATGTCTCGACAATAGTATCGCAATCTAACTTTGTTGAGAGACTTATTAATTCCAAATACCCTCCTGCTGCTGAACTATGATGTTCCTTCAGCACCTCTGGAACTCTTATTTCTGGAAGTACCAGATGTAGGCATGATTTTTGCCATATGCACTTTCCCAGTTCCGGTACAGTACACTATTTCTTAGAGCTAACGAATCTCATTGTGCCCAGTATGCCTTAGTTAGTACTTTGCCAAGATTACCCACCCCACTCATGGGTGCTGGTCCTTTTCCTTCCATTCTAGTATTGGCCTAATAGCAGGGTCCTTTCTCTGATCTTCGTCAATCTTTTCAACACTCCAGGTAGAATTTTCATTGTCAGTTGTGAACTCTTGGATTCTTGTTCTCCGAGCAGTTGGTGTCTTCCCAGTCTTCATTTTTTGGCATTCACAATGAAAGTACATTGGCTCGCATGGCCTCCTGGACAGTGTTTCACAATTGTGTAAGCGACCAGGTCTGTGCTGTATTTCAAAATCATACTCTTAGAGGTGCTGTATCCACCTAGCTGTCTGTCCTGGGTTATTGAAGTTCAGTAACCAATTTAACGATGCATTATCTGTTCGCAGAATAAATTGCCTTCCATATGTAGTGAAACTGTGAAATAAACATCGCTACTGCCAGGAGCTCCCTGCGAGTTACACAGTAGTTTATTTCGGACTTATGTAACACTTTGCTGACATTTTATAATTGCTTCTCTTTCCCATCCTGGATCTGTGACAACACAGCACTATTCCCACATCTCTCGCATCTGCGTCTAAAATGATCTCACCATCACTGCTAGGATAACCCAGGACAGGAGGTGATACCAAAATTTCCTTTAATTTTCTGAATGAGGATACACATTCGGGAGTCCAGAAAAATGTTCGTTTAGCCTCGGTTATCTCGTGAATTGGCATTGGTATTGTGGCAAACCCATGCACCAACCGCCGATAATAAGCACACAGCCGAAGGAAACTTCTTACTTGTGTCCGATCAGTTGGCCGCGCCAATCTCTAATTGTTTTTATTTCTCTGGATATGTTTATTAACTTTCAGCCGATGCTACGTGTCCCAGAAATTTCCCTTTACTTTGAAACAAATTACACTTTTTGGGACCTAGCTTCAAATTAGGTGGTGTTATCCTCTGAAGCACTGAATCAAGATGTGTCAGGTGTCTTCGAATGTCTACCTTGTAACAACAATGTCATCTAAAAAAAACCTGACAAATATCCAAAGGTAGCACTCTTTCCAAAAATCGTTCACATGTTGCTGGAACATTGGCTAGTCTAAAAGGCATTACCTTGAATTGCGAAGTACCTTTCCCTTCTACAGAAAAGGCAGACTTCTCTCTATCCTTTGGGGCCACTTCACATTGCCAGTAACCACTTTTAATTTCCAAGGTTGAGAACCTTGGGATCCAGCCAGGCTATGCAGATTGTCATCTATCCGAGGAATTGTTCGAGTCTTTCCTGGTCACATCGTTCAGCCACTAATAATACACACAAAATCGTGTTGAGCCATCTTCTTAACAAACACAACCGGAGATGAACATGGGCTGATCGATGGTTCTATCACATATAGATCCTTCATTTCCTTCATAATGTCATCAACCACCTTATGTGAAGCAAGAGACAGACATCGAGGGGGTTGCTCGACAGGGGTGGCCTCTTCTGTATCAACATGGTGGCATACCACAGATGTACTACCAAGATCATGTGAACCATGTGAAAAGGCATTTTGATTTTTCATTAAGAGTTCTGCAACAGCCTTCTCTTGTCTGCAGTCCAGGTTTTCCTTTGTCCTCTCTAGGAGTTCTGTAAGTGGTTCTGGCAGAGTATGCCTTACAAGGTCTTCCCTCAAGAACTTAGGCCCAGGTGAATTTATCTGGGAAACCGACTTACACAATCCAATCATGGCCCCCTCCGCAAGTCGAACTTTCTTGTCAGTCAAGTTCATCATTCTAACAGGGAGATTATGTGGTCTTGATGAAACCAAAGTTATTGCTATAAGTACTCCATCAGGGAGGTTACTCCCTCTTCTCATAGGTTCGATTAACCCTAAGCGCCTTACACATTTTCCTACACAGCGCTCTGGTATCACAATTTCACTAGAAGCTGGCAACACAGTGGTCTGACAACAAACTACTATGCAGCTGATTGGTGATAATAGTTCCGGTTGAGATATCAGTACCAACTATGTTTCACCTACCTTCAAGACCCCCAGTCGAGTGTCAATGCAGAATCAAAGTCTCCAGTTTTCGTGAACATATCAAATGACAAATTTAGGGGAAAATTATAAGCTGATCCTTCTGCCGTAGTTATATAGCTTCCACGAGTTTTATCACTAAGGATAGAAGATGATTTACAGCACCTAATATTCCCCGCGCACTAACACATTTACAAACGAGGTAGAATTATTGGTCATAACATGCAAATCCTTGAACTATAATGTAAAGTTCGCAATATACTGACTACGACATTTTGTAGATCACAAAAGTACAACTGGATTACCAATAAGTATCATAAATTGAAAACTATAACTTTTTTTATTGTACACTAACTCAACAGTATCCATTTTGTAACTGTCGCAAAATTTACAATACCAAGTATAAGTCACATAAAGTATATCACAACAGCCAACTGTAACATCACAAATTCCTTGCATTGTATAGAGTTCGCCGGTCTGGCTCAGGGTAGTGTGTATTTCTTACCTTCTTCTCACCATGTTCGTGCCAGTAGCACGCGCGCGCACACACACAAACACACACACATATTCAGATACACGAGAAAATAAAGACGTAATCAGTTTCAGATGTTGACTGAGTTCTGCTACCTGTAACAATACATGCGTACAATTACCACGTGCAAAACAGAATAAGTTAAATAAAATAAACGATATCACATCCAAACTGTTCTTTAACACATATCTAATAACTCGCTTTCTTGTCTGTTTAACTGTATATTCAGTAGCAATAAGCTAGAGTCTTGTAACTTTAACAGCTCAGAAATGTACGACAGTGTGACTTTGTCTGTCTGTTCGGTGCAAATTTTGTAATCGATTCTGTACCAACTTTCCAATGA
The DNA here is from genome assembly GCA_003012365.1 of Medauroidea extradentata. Lineage (NCBI taxonomy): Eukaryota > Metazoa > Arthropoda > Insecta > Phasmatodea > Phasmatidae > Medauroidea > Medauroidea extradentata. The sequence continues at coordinate 8,905 of PNEQ01023637.1, read as the reverse complement.
ATTAGATACTTGAAACGTTGAACACAGCTTAAAACGGGATGACAGTGAAATATAATAGGGAAACATTGTGAAAATAATTACTTGATAATATCATAATTTAGAAATATTAGTTAACAATGTTTTTAAAATATGTGACAGATAAATTTTACTCACACAGGACAAAAAATAGGAAATAATATTAATTATTTTTGGTATGCTACATTTTTAAAACGAACTATAACGTACAAAATAATTCCTCCTATTAAAATACCAGTACGATCAAAACTAAAACAAGAAGTTATCAACTTTACTACTTTGCTCAGTATTTGGCAAATTTACACAGAAACTTATAGAGATGCAATTAACTGTGATTTAAAACCAAACATAACTATAGTTGTCATATTTTAATTGAACGTATAGTTTTATGTGAAGTGGTTGAAAAGTTCACAAAATAAAACATCACCATTTATTAGTATGTTATCTTCCAAAACGGCAAAAATTTCTAAACTTTTTTAGTAAACACCACCAAAATAAATCCAATGTTTCAAACAGAAAAAAATAAGTGTGTATAGTTTTTTTCCAAACTAGTCGTTATAACCGGAGACATGTCTATTTACTCACGCAATGATCTATCTGAAAATTCCAAATGTATGTAAAATAATTCTTTAGAAATCAACGCTTGTATTTTTAACTCTTAAAGTATTAAACTTTGTGAAATTAGGTCAGAGAGTTCTCAAATGACACACACAATAGTGACTCACGTCATGCTAACTTACAAAATGGTTGAACAAGAACACTATATTCTGATAAAATCTCAGCTATTTTGATAAGCTCAGATATAAGGTTTAGTTATTATTGGTCTCGCAGAAATTTAAATATGAAATTATATTTTAATATATTCACATTGTTACATATTCCAAAAATGTGGTCCGACAGCAGTATATCCTATTAAATTCCAAGTTTTGACGATGAAATGTTAAAATACGAAATACGTAGATCTCACAATATAACTGAAAGCACTACAGCCTATTCATGACGTGCTATCTTACTAAATGGGTGATATAATAATAAAATTTAGCCTCCTTTCGATTTCCGGCAGTGCGACCAAAATTATAACATGTATGATTTGTGCCTGTAGATGTCGTTATACATCTGGTTTTCTCCGGGATCCATCTCTCTTTTCCCCCGACCCTACATTCCTGTGACAGGCTCTATATGGATCTCGTGTCACCCCCCCCCTCCTAAGTGCTGTAAAGCTCGTTGTTATGTGCGGTCCAAAATCTGTTCACTCATCCACTGAAAAGATTAGATTATGAAGTATCAAAATAAAAAAAATATGTTTTAATCGAGAAGAATTGATCTCGATGAATGAATGCGTTTAAAATTAAAAAATCGAGGCAATTAGAAAATAAGAATATGTACTGGTAACCTGTTAATTACGTGCAAAATACGTTTGTATCAAGTTTGATTAAAATCTGCATTTGGGTTCAATAGATATTGGCGAGGGACGTACAGACACATAGGCCTACAATGTACACATTAATTACATATGCATGATCTCACAAGCCTAACTTTCCAGAATATTGGTTTAGGATCTCATAAATATGTGACTAGGTCAAGCTTATAAGGTACTTAGAATATAGTGGAAGTGTTGTAAAGACGTTATCCGCATTCAGTAAGCAGCATCCATAATTATTTCATTTAAATAGCTAGTTGCATATTTCCTAACAGGTTATTAGGTTTTTAAAACGATTACCTTGTTTTGGCTATCTTTGCACTAACAAATTTTACCATAAAGTTATTGAAAAAAAAAAAATTATTATTTAAGTAAACTAAACTGCTAAAAAATCTTTCGCGATATTTTACACTTATCTCGAACATAAAATATTGTTAATACTTAAATAGATATTTACCCAAAACGCAAAAGTAAGTCATAATTATTTTGAAATGTATGCCGTTAAAAATATAGCGTTGTGTTCACCAGTCATATTTTAACGTTTTGTCGTAATTTCGTTGGGTACCGGGTACTGTATAAAACGTTATTAGTGGGGAAGTACAATAAAAACACACACACATATACATATATATACATACATGCATACACACTTGCATACTCACACATACACACATACATACCTACATACATACCTCACCTATAAGTACACTCAGACAGAAGCGCGAGCTCATAAGCAGAACTTTCTGAAAGGAAAGTATGCTAAAGACGCGGGGCGCATGCAGCACATAAATAATGTAAATGTAATTTATCTAAGTCACTAGCAATATTATTGTGCTGCAAATGATGTGAACTGTTGTGCGATTTTACTTCAACAACATCTACTTTCTACACTCCTTACAAGTATCTCTTACATACACCCCATGTTTTTTTTTAATGTTTATCGTTTTAAATCTTTGCAAGTATTTTCTGTTTTCATAGGATACATTTTTTATACATTTGGTCAGTTATAAAACCGTGCCATATTAAAATACATATTTAAGTAACTAGTAATTTCGTAAGTTCAATAATTTTACGGAACGAAATTATGACAGAATATTACTAAACTAAATGTGAAATAAGCTTTTAAAAGAATCGAAAGCACAGTTATCGCATCGGCGCAATTTTGATCTTCCCAACCCCTTAGCGTCCAGCCAAATCATGAAATAAAAATAATTAATTTTGTTAACTTATATAAAAGAACATAATAATGAGTTCCTAGTTCACTTCTTATAAGCCTGCATCTACTGAAAGGTAAGATCAGTAGCTATGTTTCCATGAAGGTACTCTTAGAATTTTCATTCGTGAAAAAAAAAAATAAGCAAGAAAAAAACAATAAATCAACACTTATGAATAAAGTAACAATTAAATACTTTCGTAAAAATACCACAAATTTTACTACAAATTATTTATTCGATTTTAAATATATTATTTTGTTGTCATAAATAGGTGTTAAGAGTTAGAACCGGAAAAAAATTCTGCATCAAATCATCGTTAAATTTTCCAGGATTTTCGGTTTCAAACAGAAAGCGTTTTCAGAAAACGTTGTGGCCACCAAATTTTTGATGCTTGAAAGTGGGCGTTGTGTTTAGCCTCGAAAATTTTACATACTTTGTATAAATATGACATATAAATCAATGAACAATGCGAAAAGTAAACACGTATAGGCAAGTCGATACCGGGGAGACTACATAGTTGACACGGAATATTTTAATTCAGGAAATGTAGTCTGTCCTTTTTCCAGTGACGGTATCTTCTATTCAGATACCATACAAAATTTTTTTAGTGGCCACTTTATTTATAAATACTTAAACCACACTAATTATCAAGCAAACTAATTACTTTAATAGTGCTAAGTATATACATAACCACTACACGAAGCAATTTATAGATACTATCATAAAGCATTTATTTAATTCAGGGATATAATCGACACATTTTACAATTTCCTTATTTTTTAGAAAACAAAAGATTATGTAGGAAACTAACTGATAAATGCCTTTCTCATTAATTGATAGTAATTGTGTGAGACGTTCGTTGCAATGATGATCTTCACGTAATACCTCATTGTAAAAAAATCCAAGAGACTATTTTTAATAATGCCTTTGTAATCCTAACTGAAGTAGATATTTTAAATAAAACGTGACCAAAGTGAAATACAGTTATTTTATAGCCTATTGCATGAAATAATTAAAAATGATTTTCTATACGTTATTTATGTTTTGTGATACTGCGTTCGTAAAAATAAAACAGTAAAAATATAATTACTGGCGAGTAAATTGGGACATAAAATTCCGAGTGCGTACTTTCTTCTATAATGTAATTAATTTTGAAAAGGTTTGGTCACTTTACACGCATAGTGATTTAAAAACAGTTTGTTTAAGTTAATAATCCAAAAGCGCAGAAAATTATCTTTGTTTGACAGAGAATTATGGGAAATAAGATGCTATAAAATATATGACTTATCCTAATTTGTAATTAATAACCAATGCATTATTTTACAAGAAGTTTACATAGCGTACACGTCTAGTGGTTCAAACCATCGAACACAATATAACGTATATAGATGAAAATAATGTATTATATTGGAAAAGTTTTTTCACTACAATAGGGGCTATACAAAAACATTCTCTGTAAACGTGTATCAGTGGTTTTATCGGCACATGCAATCAGCTACGTTGCCGCATACCGGACAAGTATCAAGGAAATGCGGTCTAAAAGACGAATTAAAATATTTCTGGGAGACAAATCTTCCCTTACTCAGCACTCTTTGCACCCTACAAAAATAATATTGCCTAACTTGAAAAACGTGTTCCCTAGCAGCACTAGTGGGTGTTTATCTCCTCATAGTCGTGTACATGAAGCAGCTGGACTCCAGACTCCAACTCGACTTTCTATGTCAACATATTTAGTGGATTCGTTATTCTAGTAATGTATGATTAAAAATCAATATAATTGATCATTTTACCGTCTCTAAGAATGCCATCCGGACAAGTGAAACTGATTTTGACGTGCCGAGTAAATTAGTGTTACAATGTAAAATGCTTAACTTTTAACGTAATGGAAATTTGTTTATAAGTAAAGCCACAATTTTATGGCGAAATTTTTTTGCAACCTATGGTTTCAATGCGTTAACTCTGATACATCGTTTGTGATTTGTGAATAAATTTACTATCACTTGCCTTGTAAATTACAGACGTACGGAGTCACAATAAGCCTTACTCTGATTGCTACAGTCAAATGAAAGACATGTCTGAACAAAGACACACTCCAGTAACCACGAAGCATAGCTGCCGATGTGCACGTGAGACACTGAAACAAACTGGGCCAAAAATCTTTTCGCAACAAAATCGTGGCCCTATTTATAAGATACCTTCACTGATGCTCATCATACACATTGGAATGCAAACAAGGGTGATCTTAAATGACGAGATAGGTAACATTTGTGTCAACGAGACAACGTATAAACATTTCTTTGTTTTAAACATACTTGCGCACTTGATTTATTGTAACATTAACAGAAGAAATAAGTAGAGCCGTAAATTGGCTTTTAGTAGCGAGAGTCAGAGAGCGTGTGTGTGTGTGTGTGAGAGAGAGAGAGAGAAAGAGAGCTGATATTAAGGGTGTTTGTGTGTTTGTGTGACAGACTTGCGCTGCTCTTGCCCAGAGTGAAGGACTACCTGCTGCCCCCACCAACAACTGCTGCGATAAGCCGCATCGACAGTCGGCCCTACAGGCTTTGTACGGTCAAACGACGACCTGAAGGGTTTGCTCTTCAGAAGACCTGTTTCATTACTTAGCTTTTCCGCTATTTTTACGGGAAGCTCTCAGGTTTCAGCTAAAATCACACTGTTATTCTATCGGTCAGAAAACTGCAACTTACACGTGACTATGCTTGCACGTCATTGGTTAGTGAGTTCTATGTGCAGGAGCCAGTAGCAGTCGTACGGTAAAATGTTGCTACGGTCAGTTTGTAGCCCCCACCCCTCGAAACACAACAGTTCTGTAACCAACTGCCCATTCTGCAAACATTGACTACCGGCACCATAATGATTTCTATATCACACTTGCGCCGCAAGTTACTAACTTAAAAACATTAGTAGCCTATTTTGTCAACGCAAATTTGGCTACACTCATTAGTGACAAAAATCACGTTATTGTTACTATTTCAAAAATTTAATTAGCTTTGCAAACACACAATTAAACTTTCGTGACATTAACTGAAATATATATAAATATATTTTTCATAATAGTAAAGCAAAATTCAATTTTTTAAAATTAGTTTTTCTATAACTACAAAATGCAATACATGTGACACTTACAATTAATTTTTTTTCAAATGTAGATCTTTGCCTTGTACTGTTAGTAGCAATGGCTTGTATTCACTGTACATTTTTATACTTTCTGGATGTTCGAAACCGTGACACATTTCGGAAACTCGAGACTGTCTCTTTGTATTCGTATGTTCGGTAAGATGAATGTACATACAATTTTGACGTTTAATAAGTGTGGGTATCTTATTTCCTTGGTGGACTGGGTTTATTACACGGTCTCAATCAGTCTCCGTCGTGTGGTTAATTTTGTCCACCACTCCCTACCCGCCAAAGTGAAGTTGTGCAGAAACTCTCGGCTTAAATTGAAACACGCGTTCGTGTGGCAACGTGACGTCACGTCCGCCTTTTTCGGCGATCACCTCGTAAGTCCTTAAAGTCTACAGAAATTAAAACTTCTCCCCGAAAATGCACCTCGAAACACACCAGCCAATAACAGCTCGTCTCGAAGGATATTAGGGTAACTCAGGGTAGTGATTGCTCGCTAACGGCTTATTTTATTGTATTGAAATTTTAGTACATTTACATGGTCAATACTACACGTATTTGATCAAATATATTCCGTATAAAACAATTAATAAATATATTAAATTAATGCACAATATGGCCCTCTGTAAGCTCCGCCCTTCGGCCAGTAGTTTCCTCTTCCCTCTCTATACCTTGGCTGCCTCCCTCCTCCTTGCATAAAACGTCACTGTCTGCTATTCCTGTCGGCACTATCTTTGATTTCTACTCTTACTATACAATTTACCGATCTGGCAATTATAGTGATAAAGTTTTACCTTACAATTATAAATTTCTATCCCCAACAAAATGAAACTTGAAACACATTTCGACAATAATTTTGAGTCTGTTACAACTTATGAGCTTCCAGTGAGTACGTTAGAAGTTGTAAGTAAAATTACATTTGGGGCTTTTAACTATGCGGGCCAATCATCAAACATTATAGTTAAATTATTCGCGACCATGGTTGTTCAAGTGTATAAATTTACATTAATTTAATTGAGCTATGACTGCACTAAAATTCACGTAATTTTACAGTGAATATTGATGGTTAATACAGCACATTAACACACACCACAAGACTTTTAATTTTGCTTTGTGTAAGTGTATTTTTACTTTTAACTTTTTTAAGTGTAATTTAATACCAACCTTCTCGTAAATATACCGAATCGGCAGATTTGTCAGATTTAATGATATACATGTACATATTATTTAATTCCTGATAACAATTGTGGAAAATTATACTTAATGCAGCAGTTTTCCATTATTACTTATGCATTTATGCAAAACTACCAAATTCTTGTATGTGCAGTCTACAATTTTGTTTTCGTGCTTGCCTTGCTTAATTTTCTTTAACACCATGTTTGTTTTTCACACGCTCTTGATTTTAAGTATGTGGTATAACACATAATGTTATTTGCCTAGCTTATAACGAGACATTCCTTGTTAAAAATCTAAATTTAATTTGACTACAAATCTTTTTTTAATAATATTACAAATATAACACGTGCAACATGATAAATACCTAACTAACAGTACTGAGACCAATCGTTTTACTTTTAATAGCCTACGCTTTATAAAGTACATAATTATAAAATTTAGAAATTTTTACAGTGTATGGATCGACAGCATTACATTTCCGGCTGCTTCCCGTACGTAGGTGATTAATATTAGTGCAAAATGTCAAATAAAAGTATTTAATTTATATTAAACTCCTCATCGCTTTCCAGGGGTTCTTCTATGTTTGCCAATATTTTTTCTACTTTGCCTCCGAAGTCATTTATAGGAGATTTAATCACTCCTGTATATTTAGCTGCTATCATTCTCTCTGCTGCTTTACTTAGAGAACAAGCAAACATTTATTTAACGTTTCTTCATCACACACTTATAACACTACTTTAGCTGGTACGTGATAAGGTGAGCACTTTAGTAGAGTAGACCATATTGTCTTGAATAATTTCGTACATATACAGGATGAGTAAGGAGGAAAGGCACATGCTTTGGGGGAGATAGTACTGGTGATTCTGAACAAAATTTTTCTAATAAACATATTCCCATTTCTTAACTATTTCAGAGAAACCGAATGAAAACAACAAGGAACGGGAAATATGCAAGTGACAATAAATCACGAAACTGTTATCGTATATTTTGTTTAATTGTGTACATTTCCTCACAAAACATGTTCAAACACTCCACCACCAACTTCAATGCATTTTGCTGCTCCGATAGACAGCTGCTGTGTTGCTGATCTGAGCTCATTAGTACATTGCTTTACTTGAGCACAAGCATAGTAAATACGAGCGAGAAGTTCCTCTCTTGTGTCCACCCTGCACGTGTAGACTCCGCCTTTTAAGCCAATCACACACACAGTAATCCAATGGGGTAAGATCAGGTGAACTCGGTGGCCATGGCGACCGTTCCAACGCCCAGAATACGTTTCACAGAGGTACTGTGTCACTGGCCGTACAGAATGTGCAGGAGTTCTGTCTTGCAAAAAGTACATACGAGCTCTTGTTGCCAAAGGGACATCCTCCAAGTATTCTGGTAACACGCTTTGAAGAAAATCAAGATACTGTACTCCATTAAGACGATTATCTCTGAAACGGTTAAGAAAGGGCATATGTTTATCGGAAACATTTTGTTCAGAATCACCAGTACTATCACCTCTCAAAGCACATACCTTTCCTCTCAAATAACCCTGTATGTTTACATTGATTGGTGATTACTCAAAGTATGCTTGGGTAATACCAGTAAAAGTTAAAACAGGTGTTGCACAGGCATTAAAAATCGTTTTGAAGGGTCGTACACAAATGCATTTGCAAACAGACAATGGAAAATCTATTTTTCAACGAAGTGTTTAAGGCACTGTTAGACAGCTATAATATTATTCACTACTTATCCTTAGAGCCACTGATTTTTGGTGAAAAGAATTCTGCAACGACTTGTTTCAATGCCTTACGTGCACACCGGCAACTATGGTTCGTGGTTATTGGCAGAATATAATAGGGCAGAGGCGTGGCTCATTTGACTGCACCAACCAGAACAATGTTACCGCGACACCACACGTCCGTGATTTGCGGGTAGGACCCCGAGACGCGGA
>PNEQ01023636.1:7483-33708 GCA_003012365.1 Medauroidea extradentata | reverse complement strand
ACTAACACATTAAAACATATTTTCAATCAATTCAACCTAATCACCTCCATTACAGACCCCACAAGAAAATCAAAAACAACAAACAAATGCATTGATAACATTGTCACAAACATAAGCACATCATGTTTCACAGCATTCAATAGTGAGACAGCTGCATCAGACCATTTAGCCCAAAACATCTATATAGACATTAATTATTCATCTACCGATGCCTTTAAAATTACTAAATATTTCTACATATAAAAAAGAACCTACACAATAGAGAACATGAATCTTTTAAACAACTTATTACAGTTGCAAAATTGGTGGGAAGTTTATAACGAACCAGATCCAAACACATCATGGAATATTTTTACAAACACTTTCATGCAACATTTCTACAACGTATTTCCAAAAAAGCAAGCTAGAATTGCAATAAATTCAAAATCAACCTGGATGACCAACCCAGATAGCATGTAAGCTTGCGGCAAGCCTGCAATTGACTTGATTTAGACTTGCCATTACAAGCCCAATTTGGTAAGTTTGAATCAAGCTTGAGTCAAGCCTATTTTTCACAGTTGTATCCTACCCTGTACGAGGCAAGCTTGCTACAAGCTTGTAGCAACCTTGAATCAAGCTTTGATCGCAAGCTTGCTGCAAGCTTGTCGTGTGGAGACTAGTTAGCTTGATTCAAGCTTGATTCAAACTTATGGCTTGACATGACAAGCTTGCTGCAAGCTTGCAGACTTGTCATGACAAGCTTGATTCAAGCTTGAATCAAGCTTAATTTGCTATCAGGGAAAGGTTTGACTATCTCTTTCAAACATTTAAGAGCACTTAAAAAATCTCTGATAAAAGTAAGAAATTAAATGACATAACTAGGTACAATAATTACAAAAAAAAATCTACAATAAAACCCTAGCAGCTGCAAAAAAGATTAAGCATGATAAAAGAATAAATTTCTCTAAGAACAAGGCTCGAACCATGTTGAACATCATCAAAAGTGAAACAAAAATGAATGTACAAAGAAAAAATATCTCTCTCAAAATTAACGGCACTATAGTTAATAATACACATCTAATTACACACCACTTTAAAGAATATTTTGCTACAATTGGTCAAAAACTTCAACGTAATAATAATTATAAAAATCAACTCCACAATACAATATCCAAAGCAACTACCCATGTGATGCAAGAATTTAAAATTATTGATAAGAATCTGTTGGTAGATATTAAAAAACTCAAAAACACTACTTCTGTAGGTCTTGATGAAATCCCTATTAAAATAGTAAAAAACTGCATTCATAGTATAAAATGTCCACTTGTAGATATATTCAACAAATGCTTGTTACTAGGTATCTTCCCTGAGAGAATTAAATCCTCTAAAGTAACGCCGCTCCATAAAAAAGGTAATGTAATGAATGTAGGTAACTATAGACCCATCTCAATTCTACCTGCATTTTCTAAAATTCTGGAAAAGATTATTTACAACCAACTACTTAATTACTTGCAAACGAACAAAATCATATCGAAATACCAATTTGGATTCCAACCAAAAAAATCAACTGAGCAAGCTCTGTACCATTTTGTGAATACTGCTTTAAATGAACTAGACAACAAAAAATCTGTTGCAGGAATTTTTGCAGACCTCTCCAAGGCTTTTGATTGTGTTGACCATGATCTTTTACTACAAAAAATGGAAACATATGGTATCACAGGCACTGCCCTTAAAATGTTTAGGTCTTACCTTTCAAACAGAACTCAATAGGTCTGTCTTCAACAGTTTAACGACAAAAACCATTTAATAGAATATAAATCACACACACAGTTCATAAAAACAGGTGTACCACAAGGCTCTATCCTGGGGCCTATTCTGTTTTTAATCTTTATAAATGACTTCCCATCTCACATAACGTCAGGGACAATAACAATGTTTGCAGATGATACCTCAGTTTTACTATCTCACAATGGCAAAAACAAACTTCAAGAAAGCATAAATCATACACTGAAAGAGATGAAATCGTGGTTTACAGACAATAAGCTAACGTTAAATATTAGTAAATCCTCTCAAATTATTTTCACTCTAAAATGCAACCAAGATTATGGGAAAGGTACTGAACTAGACACACCAACATGCAATAACAATGAACTGCCTTTACTTAGCAAGACAAAGCTCCTAGGGATTACCATTGATTGTAATTTAAATTGGAAATCTCACACAGTAGCTCTGGCAAAAAAACTAAGTTCTCTATGTTTTGCTTTATATTCAGTAAAAAAAAAACATGCTCTCTACAAAACCGTACTTACACTATACTTTGCGAATGTGAATTCTATTCTCACTTATGGCATAATTTTTTGGGGTGCCTCTGAGAACTGGATTAATATATTCAAAATGCAAAAGAAAATTGTACATATTATTGCGAACATAAAAGTTCCTTCCTCCTGTAAACCCCATTTTCAAAGTTTAAGAATTCTTACTTTACCTAGTTTATACATTTATCATTCAATTATTTTTGGTCTAAGCAACATATCTTTCATTACTAACCAAGATATACATTCACATAATACCCGACAAAAAACAGCTATACACTCAGCCTCCCACAGAACTAAGAATTATGAAACCAGACCATATGCTATAGCAAGTAAACTTATTAATAATCTTCCAGGCCACTTAAAGGTCATTCTGGAAAAGAATAATCTGTTAAATTTTAAAAGAAAATTAAAAAACTTCCTCATTGAAAAGGCATATTACAGCTTGGATGAATATTTTGCATCCTAGTCTTCTTCTGATGCCACTTGATTGTATATATGTTAACTTGTTTTATGGATGTACGTTTATGGGAGCTTTTATATTTAGTTATAAGGCTAAAGCCCAATGTAAATCATAATTTGTTACCTTTACTACTGTGATAGTAATACTTTTTAATTTTTTTTATTGTTATTTATTGTTATTGTTTCTCAACATTGTGTATAAACAAAACCATGTATTTCTGTATTCTGACAACTCCTAACACATATGTTGTGTGATTTCGGAGGCTCACAAATAAATAAATAAATCTAGCAAGTGAATGCAGTAATTAGTAAAATTTTTTATTCTGATTCTTGCTGTAATGGCTGCAAAATTAGTATGCAAAGTTCGTTTAAAGTGTCAAAACATATATTAAAATTTTTTTTATAAAAAAATTATGTTTCTTCAATACTTGTCATTTATGTCTACTACAAAATAAATAATTTCAAGTTCATTTTAACGTTATTTATTTAGGGAATAATCCCCCTTAACAGCTGCTATACAAGTCGTTATGTACACGATTTCAGTAATGTCAGTTGCTAAACTGGCTGTCTGCCACACTTGTGCCAAGATATATGTTTTTTGGAGAGTTTTCTTGTATCTCTCTTTCTATATTTTTAACGGGGTGTTTGTTTTTCTGTTAAAATATTTCGAGTTTTAACCCTCCTGCTCATTCTTTACCTTTTCAAATGCTAAAATCCCGGTAGTCGCAAATATGATTAGTAGCTTGCCTTTCATATTAGGTTATGCATCGCCACTGTGTTGAGTTTTAATTTTATTTAAAAATTTGGTTCTCCAAACAACGTAAAATTAGATAAACCCGACCATCCGCTTTTCGATAAATCATTTTTACTCTACTGTTCTTCAAACTTTCAGTAAAATACACATGCTCTAATGGCGGAATAATATGTTTATGGGCTTAAGTGATCACGTGTTTAAACATTCAAAGCAACCTTAGTATTTGCCGGGGCAGAATACGGCATGACCACCCCGTGACTTATGTATTATTTGATATCTATGTAATGTTTATCTTTCGATGTGACGGAACGTGTTTTGTGTTGATGTTTACAATATTTTGACAGTATTATTGGGGAATCGTTTTCGGTAATTTATTACGAATTTCTACAATTTTACTGATTTAAATATATCTCGACCAGATATAAGATAGGTGTACGTGATTCATAAACTTCATTTGTGTAACGAAAGTATACAAATTTATTCGATGTTTTGTTAGGGCCTACACGAAGCGATATGTGGGACTAGTGCAGTTTATTGATGTTAAGCGTCGTACATTATTAGGTTTTTCTATAATGGTATTTAAAATCTGTTTGCAACATAATGATTTTTTGTTTGAACTATTAGTGTTAGTAAAAAAAATTAATTAAAGCTCTGGATTTGTAATTCATCTTGGATGTGGAGACAGTATAGTCTTATTATTATCTTTACGCTGATGAAAATCACGTAAAATAGTCGGACAAGAATGGCAGACAATATCGAACAACATTCTGAATGTTATGGTGGCAGTGAAGATGCTAGTTCTGTATGTGATGAGGAGCGGGTCCGAAAATTGTTTCAAGCGTGTGATGGGGATGGAGACGGATACATTGACAGGTAATCTTGCACACAGTCTTATTTATAGTATTATTATAGCTTGTACGGCGTACCTAACTGTAGGCTAGATGATAAGAGAGGATGTGTTGTGGTTCTCTTGAAAAAAAAATCTAGAATTTGGTATTTATGGAGCCTATAGCTAAAATTTGGTATTTGTGGAACTTGTGTAGTATGCTGTTTGCCTTCTAAAAGAAATTTTGGTATAAATAAAACGTGTGAAAAATCTAGGAACTAAATAGGCCTACCTACCTACTGTACAGTAATCTGTTAAAAAAAAATGTAACTTATAGGTAATCCAAAGAAAATATACGTGCTAATTTTGTAGTCATTAAAATATGAGACTGTACGTATCTCAGTGAGGGAATGAAGCAAGTAGCCTATCTACCACACTTGTTGTGTGGTTGGCTATATTGGTAAGACTACCTACTTCCTACCATGACAACCTGGGTTTGATTTCAGTAGGATCACATAAAGTTTTTGAATGTGAGAAACATGATGTGTTGTTGCAGTTGGTCATTGGATTTTTTCTGGTCACAGCCTTCAGTTTCTAGTTTATCCTTACATCGTCGTACATAGTGACACCAAGCCTATCCATTCCACCCGTCCACTTATGCTGTACTTCAGTTCTTAGAAATAGAAAATTCCAAATTTCTGTGTTTGAATCAGTTTTCTGAAGCTAAATTCAACAGCATGGTAGATAGGCTGCAACATAACCTATGCCCTTAAGCAGGGATATAAGTAATTGTGAAAATTGTGTAATTCCTTCTGATAAGGACTTAATAATTTTAAGCAAATAAGAAATATAGGTTTTAATTTTATTTTAGTTGTGAGAGGGTGCTTTACACACCAAATATACAACCACTGGGCCAGGGGTATACATAACATTTTTCATTTTTACAATATAAGAATAGCCTGCACAACAATTACCAAAACATAACAAGACCTAGTTCAGCAAACCAGGTCAACCAAGTTGAAATACAATAGACACAAAATAAAATGATAGAGAGTCAATACAGGTACAACTTAACGCAGAAATAACACAACATTTTGACATTAGAAAATTAGATATACATAAATAATACATAGTTATGTGATAGGTAATGCAGGTTTACAGAAGTAAAAGTATAATAGGCTAGCTATAAAGAACAGATAATTTTTTTAGGTGGAAGATGGTGAGGATGGTTAAAAACAAATGCATAAAGAAATTTTAATTACCACACCAATCATAGCTATGCACATTGATGTTTTATAAACCAGTCAATGAATGCTCAAAGGGGCCAGTAGGGTGAAATAAATATGACAGCGTTTATTAGGTACGGTATTGGAAAAATCCCCAAGAATCAGAGGTGAGCTCTAGCAGTCATCTTGAAAAAAAATATTTCAGGTTTTTAATACATTTTCGAAAATGGTTTGTTGCAGTTAAAAAATGGCTTAGTAATAATTAAATCTCACATAAATCCACACAAAAAATGTTTTGTTTACTTTGTTCCATCCTACCTACCAGTAGTAGTTTCTAGTATAATTGTACCGTATATGGATATTCCACTTTTCCCGTAATAGTTGAAACTATGGATACTTCATTGCAACACCCAAAATCACGGTCATAGAAATACAGATCTGGACACTAGCCTCTCTATCAATGCTATTGAGTTGTCACCTTTATGACTGAAAATGCTACTAGTAGTGAAGTGTTGTTGTAACAGTGCAATATAGTGTTGTACTACCAGTGCTCTTAGCAGCTATGACACAAACTTACTACTCGTAGTTCCATTTAAAGCAATGTTAAAACAACACCAGAGTGCCATTGGTGCCAATTAGTCACATGAGGGTCAGTTTTCAACTCCAAGTGTCCAGACTTGTACCTCTATGGTCGTGCCCAAAACCATCAAACAGTGGCTTCAGCTTTGCAGATATGAGAGAAAAGTAGGGATGGGAGCATTAGCAGCCTACACTGAGGCCAATCTGAATTTGTTTATTCAGGTTGCAATATGGCAGAGTGTAATCAGCTGTTCCTGTAGATGTAAGT
Organism: Medauroidea extradentata; assembly: GCA_003012365.1. Classification (NCBI taxonomy): domain Eukaryota; kingdom Metazoa; phylum Arthropoda; class Insecta; order Phasmatodea; family Phasmatidae; genus Medauroidea; species Medauroidea extradentata. The sequence continues at coordinate 27,302 of PNEQ01023636.1, read as the reverse complement.
ATTGAGAAACTAGGTTATGGATGGCCATCTCACAGCCGCACTATACACGTTGCTATGGTAATAAACAACATTTTTCAGTTACCAGTATGGTGGATGGGCTCCTCCCCTTTCTGCTCAAGGTCTTATTCCCCTCGCCCTAAAGACATACGTTACTGTATGTTCCATCTGTGTGTTTCTCTAATCTCTGCAGCTACGTAACAGCATGCCATCTCCTGACTATTCGTACCACTGTGGTTTTGTTGATGTGTATGGCCATGGCAATTACAGTCAGCCACAAGTCGCTTGGCTAGATTACTGGAGAAGTCTCAGAAATGGAAGTGGTAAGTGGTATCATGGTACATCATCTATGCTACTGTCAGTCAGTAAAATGTTGCTACGTCACACCATTGCTAGAGCATAGTGAGCTCATTTACTAATTCAAACAGCTTTGTCAAAGATAGTAATTGAGGAACTTGATGTTGGCGCTGAGGAAAGGAAGGCTATTGATAAGGTTACGGCATACTTTCTAGGTGAGAATCCATCATTGAACTTACTGAATCAAACCATGTCGCCTATTATTCCTAGTGAAGAAAATGGAAAGCTAGCTAACTCATATAGGCCTAAAGAAAAATGGACTCACTGCGATTTCTGTGTTCTGGATTTCAACATGGTCACTTTGGTGATTCATACTGAACAATCAGGTGATTGCGATGTCCAACTCAGATGTATACAACAAATGCCTGTGCACGTTTTGCTTATGTAGAATTATGTCATCTTTTTTGTGCAGGTCAAGTGTGTGAATGAAGGTTACTTCTCAGTGTGATGGCCTGATCAATTTTTTTTACGGGAATTTGGTTAGACTTGACCACTGAACAGACTTTGATGAGTAGCATAAAAATTCAATCTCAGTAAACAGTGCCAAAGATGTTGAAAAGGACTGCAGATATTAACTTAAGAAGTCAGTGGACATACATTTTGGTGAGGGCGAACAAAGCATATCACTGTCAAGAAAGACAACTTTTTTTCTAATGGAAACAATAAATCACTAATGGAAACAATAAATCAAGACTGATTTCCATGCAATCAGCCAAACTTTGTGAGAGTGGGAGTGAATGTTGAACAGCAACAAATGATGCAGACTGATTGATTGTTACAAGTGCTATTGTAAATGACAATGTAGTAGTTATTGATGAAGACATTGACCTGGTGGTTCTGTTCACAGTTTTAACCACAGCTGGACGAGAAATATTGTTTCTGAAGCAGAGCCATGGCAATACCTAAATAAAGATATATTCTTCGAGAGATTTATAGGGCCTGGGACTGACGAACAGCATACTGTTCATACCTGAATTTACTGGGTGTGATACTACTTCAGCAGTATTCCTTAAAGGCAAACATTGCTGTTTTAATCTCTTCAGAAAGTATACTGATCTATAGGATGTTGCTGATGTAGTAGCAGTTCCATCTCTTCTCACGAGGCTACAGTAGAAGCAGGGAACAGATGTTTCTTGAAACTATACGGCTCATCTGCTAAATAAAGACGCTTCGCTCAATTTGCTCCTCCACCACTCATTCATACAGTCTCCAATGCCAAACCTAATATTGTTTGCGTTGCCACCAACAGAAGGAGCCGACAAACAGCACTCCATCCGATTAAACCACCGGATGCAGCTGTGGCAAGGGAATATATATAGTACCTCCCAAATTCTGGGGATGGGGGTATGCACCATGAATTGCACCAACATTTACCTAAATGTCATGGTGAGTGTCTAAATCGAATCAACATAACTCCGGAAGAAGCCAATGAGGAAGTCGACAACTTGCAATCACTACCTGATGCCACCGATGAGGATGTGAATCCAGGATCATCCACCTGTGCTGTTCATTATTCAGTCTCAAGAACCTCTCCCCACCTTTCCAAGAAAAAAACTTCAACATTATCATTGCTTAGCCGATTTAAATTTAATTTTCAACAATCATGTAAGAATCAATCAAATTTAATCAAATACATATTATTTTATCAGCATATGTACCACACTCTCCCATCCTTTTACATCGCATAAGAACGCTGTTTCCATAAAACCTACTGTTCAGACATTATGAGCGCTTATCCTAGTTTTGCGAGCAGCGAAAATGTACAATATTAATGTCCAGTTTTGATTTACAGAACAAGTTAAGAACAATTTGTGTGAAGGTACAATTTATTCTAGCCTGAACTTAACCTTTTTTAATCTATGAGTAATCATTTTTGAAAAAAAAAATTACGAAAAACCTGAAAAAGTACCTTATTTTTAAGATGGTGGCTAGAGCTCACCTCTGATTCTTGGGGACTTTTGACAATATCAAGTTACAACACCACGTACCGGTATCAATAAGTGGACCAAGTTTCAAAACTGTTGTACCTATTTGTTTCTCATGAGAAACCAATTTTGACTGAACTATTAATGGGATATAAGGGTAGGTTTAAAACATTTTTTTACAGGAATGAAAGCACTTGAAAAAGCAGAAAACACATTTTCTTTACATTTTTTCTAAAGTTTACTCTTATGCAATATCAGACCACTTATATTTTTTACTGCAGCTTTGTTACATAAAACAGTCACATTTGGTGCACAGCGTTTTTAATTATTTTAAATTAACCAAAGTGTAACATTTTCAAAGTATGATACATAAATATTAAAAACATTTAAAACTAATGTCCAGAGCCAAATAAAAACAATAAGAGTATTCAGATATGTATGGACTTTATTATGACATGTAAAAAAGGGGAAACCATGCATCGTTACAACTGCTGACTATATTAATTTTTTTATGTAATTTATTGGTTTAAGCCTTGAATATGTGTTGAAAGTCATAAGATTTAGGAATGTGTAATTTTTTCTATTACACGTACCTAACAAAACTTTGATAAGTTTGCTATCATCCAATCTGCTGTCTGTCGTGCTTCAATTTTTTTTTAACAATGATACTGATAGGCACAGTCCTGTGTGCTCTTCTGGCCACAAATTTATCTGATATGTATCTTGTTAACCTGACAATATTCTTACGTGTTGTATGGTGAATTTACAGATCAATGTTATCAAGCTCTTTTTATTGACACAAGTTGTCTTGCTATAAACATTTGAACATGTGTTGTCTTTGTGAATTTTCTATTTGACTGTCTTGTGTGATGTTTCTGACAATAATGCCTGTGTTCTAACTTTTGAATGGTCTTGTCTCTACTTAGAGCATTATTTGCTTAAGCACACCTTTAAGCTTGTTCTCACTATTGTAGCTGCAGTTTCTTTTTTTCTTTACTTTAGTGTAAATTTAGTACCTTTAAAAATAAATAAATAAAAAAATTTATCCAAAAGGCTTACACATTATAGATATTCACAATATTACAATTCACCCGTTTCTATAAATTTTTTGGCAAAATAAAAAGAAAGGGCAGCAAGTAACCTTTCTAAGATTAACTTACATGCTTTAGAGTTATTGAGCACAAGGGTAGCAATGGGCAGTTTATTGAAAATGTTTGTAGCCAAGTATAAGCCTCTGTTCTGGATGGTATCTTTCATATTCAGATGATAAATATTATTACTATTATTCTTAAATTTTCCTTTACTTGTACGTGGTGAAAACCCCAAGTAATACCTAGTTTGTGAATTGACATGCCTGCCCATTCAGTCTCTCTTCCTTTTCAGCTACATCAAATGAGAATCAGGTTGTCACTAGAGGGGCAGTGTGATCAGTATTACCAATACCTGTGTGTAGCCATCAATATTATTTGCGGACGACACAAGCATAGTAACTAATTCAAACTCACAAGAGTACCTGGAGGAAATAACCATTTCAGTACTCAATAAGTTAATGGAATGGTTTAAAAGTAAATAGGTTGACCCTAAATATAAATAAAACACATTGTACTAGGTTCACTACAAAAAATAAAGAAATTAACAGTGTACACATCAAATACCATGAAAATCATAGGCCTATGAGAAATGTGAATTCAGTACATTTTTTAGGCCTGGTCATTGACTGCAAATTGAAATGGAAATCATATGTGGGATTCATTACTAAGAAACTGGGTGCTGCCTGCTTTTCTCTAAGGTGTCTGTCCCAAATACCCTCGAAAGAAACAATGGGCAGTTTATTCACCAATGAAAATGGAAATATTTTGGTACTTAACTCAAGGACCATCATAGACTCACCTGATGTTGCTTGGTCCGTCTATGATATGAAAACCGCTAGTGTTGAGCAAATTCGAGAGTAAAAATAAAAAATGAAACTGTATAATTGCATTATAACTATGGTAAGTGTTCAAAAATAAAAATAAATATGTTTTCTCTTTTCAGCACATCAGTCAACAGGATGACAATGAAATATAAGAAAGAAGTGATGAATACTGTGATCATAATATGTTTTCGGGGATTTAAATTTGCATTCAGATGTGTGTGTTAGCGATTTTAACAAATTTTCTACAATGAGAATCAGCCCTAACTGCTACCTTTTTCTGGCAATGGTGACCTTCGTTGCAGTAGGGAATCAGACTCGGTAATGTACTGCTGTATGAAATATTGAAGGAAGAAAATCAGTGCTGACCTAGAATTTTATATGATTGAGGAGATGATAGAGTGCAGCTTCTGTAATCACGTATGCCCTGAACTGTGTTACTATTATGTATGGAGATAATATGCACATATTAATGCTGTTTTCAGTGATTAAAAAGTTGAGTAAATATGTTATATAAAATTATTCACAAAAATAAGGGAGAATACAACGATGTGATAATTCAAGAATTTTAACTGGAGAGTGTTTCTTCAGAGCAAAGAAAATAAACAAGGGCTGTTCCCGAATAGTGCCTTGAAGGATCCTTCGCACCTTCGCATCCTTGAAAAGTGCATCATGAAGGATGCGGCCATTTTTTATTCGTGTCCGAATTCTACCGAGGATCCAATATGCTCCCTTCCACACATCCTTGGCTCAAGGATGCGAGGCAAGCATCCTTACGCCCTTGCGATAGTCATTTGTTCGAATTGGGAATTCGGAAGGTATGTTTATACACAAATGCACCGTTATCGCGAAGGGTGCATTGCTGTGAAGGCTGCGAGGATTCAGGGATGCGGGGATTAATCCTACGAATTCGGAAACAGCCTATTGTTGAAGTAATCTTACTTCAGTTAGACATGTGCTGTGCGTAAACTGACGTTGGTTTGTAAAGTTGGAGTTGCTTGCACGGAACCCTTTAGTGAATTTTTTTACAGTTGGATACTATAATCGTATGAAAAAAAAAAAACAGTACACTGATTGTTTTCTATAGGCTTATAGCAGGCGGTGTGTAGCTACAGTATCAAGGGGATTGTCATTTGAACTATTGATACCGATGTAATATGGGCATTGTTTTTAGCGAAAGACTTCTGTGTTATAGTTTATGTATCGTCTTTGGAATGACAAATTTAGGCTACCTGTAGATTTGTTATGTTCCTATGATCGCTGAAAACGTGACTACCAAGTGCAACTAAAAATCATGTTTGTCAAGGGATAGAAATGTAACTAACTACTACAGAAGTAATGAAATATATGCCGCAAATGAAATGGCATTTTGTGTTGCTACTACCGGTATGTGACAAACCACATACGTCTGGGTCTGATGGAGTAAATAGATGCACATCTTCCTTGCACATGGCTCTATGCAAGTGTAGAGGGCGTGACGGTGACGAGGATGTTGACTTACGTTGACCTACATCATTGACGTTGGGTACCGTACAGCTGATTATTATATATTTTTGTGGAATTTGAATCAATAAGTAGACACCAAAAGTGGTACAATTTTCATAATGTATAATATATTTTAGTTGGGTCTCATATTTTGATGTCATAGTCTTTACAAGAAAAACTTAATGGCGTAGCAAATTGAGAGTGGTGACAAATAAATACTACTTTCCTTAATTTAAAGACATAATTGGCAAATTAAGTAAACAAAATTTTATCGCAGTTATGAGGGCTATTTTTATTTTCAACGTCCGATGGGCTGTGAAAAAAAAATGGGAATGAACTGTAAAATTCTTTCACTGTCGAAAGATAATTATATCTTTCAAGCTACCTTTTAGCATAATCGCCCTGCAGATTAGACACTTGTATAGGTCGTTGGGGATAAAGTGAGCACCATAAATTTAACCTTTGATAAATATTGCTAGCCGTTACTGCGTATAGTTCAACATTTACTATAGTTGCCTTACTACTTGTACGGTTGGCAACAAAACTACGCAAAATAGTCCTGTGTAATTTCCTATTTAAATTGAACAATATTGTAAGAAAATCAACGGAAATCGTTATAATTGTATTTTATGTAGTAAATAAACTTTTTTGTTAAACTTTATCGATTACTACCGACTGCACAAATTATCTTACATGCGTAAACATCAAGTGACGTGTCCAGAGAGTTTAGATATTTCCCGTCGTTAGCCGTTACGTGCGGAAAGATACGAATTTGATGAAAATAGAACTTAATCAGGGGTTTTTTGAGTGCTCACTTTATCCCAAACCACCTACACCAATGAACCAGCTTTCCAGTACCCTCTGCGAAGAAAATTGCAGACTGCCCATTCAACCACGTTGTCACAGTGTCCAGCAATTTGTTATTGCTGTTGAACAGTCATCCTTCCATCTACTTTTATAATGTTGGGAAAAGTGGCTGTCATATGATGCCAAATTAAGGCTGTAAGGAAGGTGATCAAACACTTCCCATGAACGTGGTTGGGTGAAGCGGGTTGACAGTAGTGCTGTGGTATGAATCGCTAACTATCGCTTCATGTCATCCTATGAAGAAACAAAGTGGCATTCACAACATTTGATGAACATTGTACGTATACAACGCCCAATATGTTTTAACTAACAAGGTTGAATAGGCAGGCTTCAACTTTTTTGCAAAGGGTACTGTAAAGCTGGTGGATCGGTATGAGAGGTGTTTCAATGTGCGTGGTGATTATGTTAAAATGTAGCATATTTTAGCAGTGCAAGCATTTTACAATTCATTCCGTTTTTTTTTCAATCCATCGGAGGTTGAAAAAAGAATAACCCTTGTAGATACACAGATGAATTAAATTTTCACACATATAAAAAGATAAAATGGTTGTCTTTGTGAAGAAATCCTAGACATGTATTTGAATAGCCAAATATATAGCTACTTAACAAGTTTCATTAGTGTGTTCAGAATTTTCTTGTAAAGACTACCCAAAACGTCATAATTATACTTATTGAAAATTTTGCTCTTTATAACATTTGGCAATCAACCAAAATTCCACAAAAAATGAAATAATGAACCAAAAGATCCCCAGTGCGCTTAAGGAGAGTAGTCAAAGTTTTGTGTTTACAAAGTTTTTGTTTTGTAGAGGTACACCACTGCAAGTGGTGCTAAAAGGGTCAACACAGGTTTCGTATTTTAACCCCTCAACAAGAAAGCAAACAATAAAATTTAGTGTTATTTACTAACGTACCTATTTTATTTAAATAAAACTAAATCTTGCAGATATAAATTTCATAAAGACTTACGAGTAAATATAAGGCTTAGACAAATAGGTATATCACCTTATTTTATAAAAAAGAATATATCCAAATTTAGGTATTAGTTGTGGCCATTTTTTAGAGGTAAATGATACAATGTGCTTCTACACCTCAGAATATTTGTTAAGGAACATGGGCTGATGATATTTATAAACATTCTTGCAACAAGCCCATAAACTGTTCGCGGATAAGATAAGGATAAGAGTCCGCGCTCTCGCAAACAACTCTCGGGTCACTTTTCACATTCATGGTGAGTTTACTCTGAAGAAGGACTGACGGTGGAAACATCCCGAAATGTTTTGAGTGTCATATTGGCGTTAAAATCATTGTATATATCATCGGGTTATTATCGACTATAAAATTAAAACTTGTATCACACCTTTCTTTTAATCCCCTGGGAGTCTTAAGTTCGACAAATAATTAGAATACATTTGAAGATTTTTACGCAAACATAATTCTGAAACGAAAATCACATTGGTGTATCACGGCTGTAGTTGTTGTCAGTTTTCCTTTTATATACAGTATATAGAGATTATTTTAGTAATCAGAAGTATAGTTGGAACTAAATCACGTCCCTCTGCCTACAAACATGGCCGCCAATTTAGGTTTAAAGGAACAGTAGACAGCAGTTTTCATCATTACGTATTTATTTATATATTTGTACCACGTGGTTTTACTTAAGACATAAATTGTGACGCAATTTTGTTCTTAATGGAATTTTTTTATCTATCATAGTTTTTTTCATAATGACTCGTCAAAGTCAAAATTTGCATGTTACGGTTTTAAGGTCAACATTAAAATCAACTCTCATACCAAACTGAAGAAAATTCACAGTGGATAATGATGTTACAGACCACCTATGTAAGTACCAAAAATAAAATATTTTTGTATTTAAATAAAAAAATGCTGAAATTTGAAATAAAAAAAGTTTAAAAATTCAAGATTTTTTAAACATACAAAACATTTTATTTTGTGGTTTTATATAGGAGTTATTGTAGCCTACAACATTATTATTCACTGTGAAAGTGAAAAAAAAAAGTCCTGATTTCTGCCCTCTTACGACGCCTATTTTAAATAAAATTGATTATTAGTTCTTGTGATCGGGTACGGTAATGAATAAGACTGTAAGTTCTTTTACCGGGTAGCATGTAGTTGCTGTTCTTTCTTGATGGGCCGTTATTGTACCAGCTTTGTTGTTATGACTCTCAAGGCTTTTACGTCCCCTAATCTCCACGTCGAAGGTCACGTAAGCGGCGGCGTCGTCAGCAGACTAGCCAGCAAATTGCGATGTTTTTCAGTAACTTACTTTCTTTTTAAATAATACCCTTGGGCATCCCGGCCTGCCGTACTTCACTAGTTCGACGATATCTGTACTCAACAGCGTCTCGACGCCTAAATCGACGCCCGACGATGGCACTTCGGCCCGCCGTCTCTAGCGGCTCAACAGCGTCTACCCTGAACGGTGGCGTCCCGACGGTGGCACTCCTGTCCACCGTACTTCGTGGCTTTTCAACGTTTGCCTGTACTCCAAGGCGTCTCGGTGCCTAAAACGTCGCCTGACGATGGCACTTCGCCCTTCCGTCCTCGCGGCTCGTCGACGCCTGCCTAAAACGTTACCGAAGTCTAACTTGCCTTCCAGTTGGCGCCACAATCACCGCCGCTTGCCCTGCAGGCTGTGGTTCATTTGGGCCAATCATGAGCCAGCTTCCAACAGATGGCCTCGCCCCTCGAGGACAGCAACTCCTTGCTAGAGCCGCATTTATTATACAATTATATTATTTATTTCGGATATACACAGACAATTGTACTAGATGTTTTTCTCCATTGTTCAAATTCCTTATATCTTAATTAGTAATATATTTTACATTTGCATCTTAAAACCTACCGGCTGGCTTCCGTCCCCTCTTGTCCAACAGTTAGGGGAGTAACTCGAGCGTAGGTGGGGAGAAGATCTAGACGCTTTCCATTCACCTGCTACCTAGTTTCCACAAAGACATAATACTTACATTTCTTGTTTTCTATATAAAAACTGGTGCAACGATGAAGGCTTGATGGAAGCTTTATTTTATCGTCATCCTGATGTGATGGCGAGAAGAAAGAGTGGTCGCAAGACATAGTCCTGATTACAAGTGGCATTTATGATAACTGAGTAGGCTATTGAATATAATAAATTGTGGTGGCGACCATATGACGCGTCACACGCTTAGCATTGGTTGCTACAGTGTGCTAATATGCCGTACTCTTTGCTGGTGCGAGAGTGTTGGTAAACACGATGCTATATGGCACGTGTGTGCTGTGGTTTTCTTAATTTTTGGGGCCCATAAACATTTTTCTTGCCGGGGTGCGGATTCGAACTTTCACTCCTGGTATTACGAGACATACGCTTATACCGCCTATTACCACTTTTTAAATTAATTTTATCCTTTTGTTTGTAATATACATTAAAATCATACCTACAGATTTCTGAATACAATTATCGAATTGACACACGTAAAATGATACCTTAGTTAATTTCACTACATGAGTCTGCAGTGCATACCTTCAACAATATAACCGTTGCAGCTGTCGAATCGTCTCTATAATACTAGTTCAAACTAATAAATAAACAACATGTTCTGTATTACCAACATGTTCTGTATAGGTTTTGAAAATGTTTTACCTAACTGGTTGTGTACACGTATAAGGCGTGTTCTACAATGACACGAAAGCGTACGATCACGGATACGAATCACGTTTCGTTGCTCTGAGTGTTCCCACAATACACGGAAACGTAGACTATATCGACCAATAAGGTACGTTGGAAATAACGTCATAAGAGACCATCAAAATGAAAGTTATGATATTTTTATGATCAATTTAATTCCGGAAACAAGACCAAATACACTAGTCAGGCACAACTGTAAATATACTACTTTTGTAAATGAGAGCGTACATGCAACATGACAACTGTAGTAGAAAATATCTGCGATCATATTGGCTACACGGAAGCACGGTAGAGTTGGGAGTTGACCAGCTTTGTTACGTGAATCCGTACGAATCCGGGTTCGCTTCCGTGCCATCGATGCCGCACGGAAGGTCTTACGTTTCCGTTTTTGTGATCAGTATCCACGTACGTGTCATTGTAGAACGCGCCTAACTAATAACCACAGGCCAACACTACAGTTTTACAAATACCGATACAAATAACAGTACACAACTAATTGTACTGATGAATCGGTCATATTATCAAGTAAATGTAATTATGGGAATTTTGTAAATGCAGTACATTGAAACGGGTCTTAAACACGAATACCCGATAACCACGTATCAGTATACTACAATTCTACAATGGTCAACATAAATAACAGGACATTATTAGTTGCTTTAATAATTTCAAGATTACTTCATTATATAATAAATAGAAAACATACACTCCAATTATTTATAAATAATTGTGTTTATAGTTAAGATATAATTACGTTACTAAACCCGCATCCTCCTGAATTAAGAGTCCAGCTTGTTATCATTGTGCCATCTTTCTCGGCGGAGTGAATATTTAGGTGAGTTGACAGATCGGCAATTAACTGTGTTCGAATTAACTCTCTGGCCATCCTACTTGGTAAATACAGTGATGGCCAAGTCTTTCCCCAAAAACTGTGTTTTTACGCTGAATGCAGCCGTTTTCCAGATGTGAACGGAAATATGTTCGAATACCGCACAGTAATGTTAAGTGCAAAGCCAGACATGTGCTGGTGACACATGTAATGATGAGTGAAACAACACAGCCTTGTGTTGTCCACACCGACACCAACTAACTGTTGCTAAAATGCCTGTAAGGTCCACGGTGGCGCTGTCGTCCTACTGATCGCCTCCCGCCCTAACACGACAGGTTCACAGGTTCGATTGCCGACGTGGCCAGCCCCCAGATTTTAGTTCATATCTCGAAAACCGTAGCATTCAGTGTAAAAACACGAGACATAATTTTGTTTATAAATGATTCGTAGTTAAAATACCCGTATGAATCAACAATTAAAACTTGTGCAGTACCATTTTTTCACCCCCCCCCCCTTAGTTTATATGCATGGGGGTTGCTATTCGAATCCATTTTTTTCCTGTTCTGTACCTCGTACTGTAATAATGTGGTATCCAAACGCTCATTTCAGCAGCGTGCCTTGACAAAATCATCTGGTGAAACGACACTTTGAAGGGTGGTTACAGCCCTTATGAGTAGACTTGGCATATATGTCGTATATATATTTTTTTTTCGATCTCTTTTTTTTTTTTTTAATGAAGAACCATCTGCCGACGTTTAACCCAGGATTTTTAAGCCTTAAAAGAGCCTTCCCCAGAAAACATATTATAAAGCTGAAAATTTGGTCATAAGTACTACTTACCTTACCGAACAACATACTGAATTTCTCGTATTCTCCTGTGCGGGCATCCTTAGTTTTTTTTCTGTAAGAATGTTTTTTAGAGCCTTGCTAAGGGGCAAAAATTTTGGCGGCCACCTTAAAGCAAGTTTTTTACTTAAATATTATGTAAAGCAATTCAGTATGGTGTTACAGTGAATTTCAAACCATACAGAACCGTACTGATTTGTTACTTAGTGACTGAGAGGTAAATTTTGTCTTCTATGTCTGCTCCTGTAACTTATGACATTCTTGCACGAAAATATCAAGTATGCCGGCACAGGAGAATACGGAAATTCACTACGTTGTTCAGCAAGGTGAGTAGTATTTATGACCAAATTTTAAGCTTTGCAATATTTTTTTCCGGGCTAAACTCTAAAATTTCTGGGCTATATGGATAGTATTTAAACTTAACACATAATATAACTTTACTGGTAGCCGAGTGTTCCCTGGGGTCGGAGGAATTTTGCTTCGTTTTTCAACTCGGCTTTTGTTATAATTTGCAGTTAAAATTTTTATTTAATTGGCCTTAAGTGGTGTTCCAATGAATTGGTGTTGAAATATTTACTATAGTATATACCTACTGCTATTTATATTTGGTATTAATGTGTAAGTTTCAAATCAATAATTTCAACTCTGAATCGCATGTTGACGTTGTTACAAACGGAAACGTTTGTTCTCAATATGATAAACATTTACCCTATCTGGTGACAGGCTCCTGGTTTCACATATGGATTAGTTTTAATGACATTTTCAAGCTAAACAATAATTTATTATTTAAAAATCACAAACTTTGTGACGAATTAACTGTACAACTATTTAGTGACATTGTTGAACTGTTGTTATCAATAGGCACATGTTGTAATTTAAACTGCTTATCATTGCAAATATGTAAAAATCTTATGTTTTTAGTAAACTAATTTTTCGGAGTTATCATGTTTGGTTTGGTATCTGAGCTTTTTCTAAATACATTCTCTCATGGTTACATGATAACTGTTATAGATTGAAAACAATTATTTTAGTATATTATTTTCTTCATGACTACATTTACGTTATAATGTAACCGATATTTAAACTACGATGTTTATTAATTGTATTTATGTGTCGGTAATACTTTTATTCTAGTTTTGGCCAATTATTATTAGTGACAATAATTATTCGCTATCTACAAATTAAGTAACACGTTTTGTAACTTCCCTATTACAAATTCTTACGTCACTTTACGAAGTGTCTGCTTTGTTTAGCAGTTAGGAAGCCTGAATTAAAGCCACAGCGATCCAGGTTCAGCTGACGGTAGGGTTACCTGGATTTGCGATTTTATTAAACTTGGCGAGTATTGCTTCAAACTTGTGGATTTTTTAAATACCATAGTTTCCTTGATCACAGAGTGCAACCTACTTTTATTCCATCCGCGTTGCAAGTCTTTGATAATGAAAGCCGTCGAAACCGCATCAACGCGATATGCCTATTTGGTTACACAGCAACCAGTCGCTATGCTTGCATATGTTTCAGGCGTTACAATAAATGCAGTAATTTGACATACACTCTAAAAAATTGTTAGTAAATTTGCCACAGTGCGTATAGGAGCGCTAAGAAAGTAGGTATGGTGTAATTGTTTCCCAGGCATCCATGGTAGCATCCCTAAACTTCTTTATATGACAGTCAAATGCATACTAAAGTTACCAGACTTGTATTGTAACAACTGTAAAAGTTTGCATATTTACAAGGCGGAAGTATGGTAACTGTCCCATACTGCATCTGGGATAATAACTTCCTAAGCATTTTTGGAAGTATTTTTACAGTGTACGATTTTCTCTAGCAATTTCCGACGAAACAAACATTTATGATCTGTAGTACAACATTGATTATGGTTAAGTGTTCCGATGTTAGAAGCAGATTTAATGGGTCGTCCCCAGTGGGCGAATTATGTTTCCAAACTAAATGAACTTACTTAAAATGAAGAAAAGCCATTTATTAGACACTGTTCAAATTTTAGCTATTTTTTTGTCTAGTATTTGAAATTTTTGTTACAATATCATTCGAAAGTCTATCGAAAGTATATTTTCAGTGTAGCATTTAGGGACGGATTGGATTGCACATTTGTGTCATAGTTTTTTGCGAGCTATCGCCACCCAAAATTAATGCACACAGACCTCACTCGTGCTATATAGTAATTGTAGTAGTAATAAATACTCTATTTGGCGCAGTTTTAGACAATATTGCCATAACTGTTTGTTAACTTAAGGACGCTACCTACCTCAGAGTCACGGCGGAAGCAAGCATAGGGTTTAACATTTTAAATGATTTTCAATGTGGTTCATTACGTGTTGAAGCTATACGCCACCACTGATGTTTGTCGTCATCTCGGTGACGCGCACATTGCTAACGGATCTTTTAGGCAGTTTTTCTTTTTAAATTTCGTGAACACTGTGAGTAAAGAATAATTTTTACGCACTGAAAACACTCGTAAACGACTATTCACAATTTTTCACCTGTAATTTTATTAATTTAGCAATATTTTCCTTTTCGCGATGCAGATAACTGTTTCTGTCCGGAAGCGACATCACAAAACGTGACTGAGCCCACCAAATCTTAAATTAACATTTAACTACCTATCCTTGTTGCCGCAGCGCTCTGAACTGTCTGTTTAGTTTAAATTTTTCGCCAAATGACGCGCAAAAAATGTTTCTTGGGTTAATTTTTGCATGCCTGAAGCTGAGGTGTATTCCTACCTACCCTACACTCGTGGGTTTTTATAAGCGCCTTATGTCGACGACAGGGAGGCTGATGTAGCCGAGGCAATTGTGCCGCAGGCTTGGTCGCGACCCGGCACAGTGACTCACAGTCAGTTTCCCACATCTGGTTCTCGCTCCTCCAGGCAGCTGGTGCGTGAACCCTGAGCTCCGGGCATTGGCGCGCAGTGTTGACAACTGTTCACTGCTCTGCCTTCTCGAATATGAAGCTTGATTCGCATTCGACCCCCGCTCCCGAACTTTGACAAACTTGGAAAGAGGGGATGACAGCAAGACGTAAAATGGACGAAGTTGTGCAGTGGGAACCACCACAAAGTAATTTACTTTGAGATAATCATGCCAAGTACAAGAAGAAGGTCGATGACATGTACTATAAAATGTACTAGAAAATGCGATCCATACAGGGTTTAGGTACCTACACATAAGTCTAGTTACCTTTGACCTTGAATATATCCATTCCAATGAACTGTAAGTTTGTTCCCTCCATCTAGTTGTGCTATCGTAGGCCGGTGTTCATAAACCGTAGGTTATACATAAATGCTACCATCAACAGCAAAGGCCGAGACTTGCGGGCGTGGGCTCGAGATTCTACATTTATGACGATAGTTACTTTTAAATACATAATCGAGAGCCGATATCAAAAATCACCCTGTAACTTTTTATAACTAGTTTTAACTACCTACTCTGATTTTGTCGAGACAAAATTCAGTATAATAGTAGCTAATTAATTAATTAACGAAAATTTTTTTAAAATTGATAAATCAACTAAAATCATTGTGCGTTTTGTCCGAAAAAATTACATTGCGGTGTAAAACCAAATTGCAACAAAGTTATAGAGCAGTTTTATGATATCGGCTCTCGTCTGGGTTTAAATCAACAATTTTCTCTATAAAGTCGAAAAACTCGAGTCCGTGCGCCTAACGCGCGCCCGTATTCCTAAACGTCCTGAGATGGTATCGGATAAGTCACGCATTATTATTTGCCGTCCCATGTGAGGATGTAAACAAATGAAGGCGACGATGGGCAGTGCTTATTTTATAGAACAAGTGGCAGTGATTTTCAATAGTTATTTAACAAAATTATATTTATTTTTGACATTTAAAACGTAATGTATTTCATTTTAATTTGTTGTAAACTTGAAGTAAAAAAAATATAGTAATATATGTTAAAAATTACGTAATATAACTTTCTAAATATAAGTATTATAAATAAAATGACCGTCTGTTATGCAAAATATATAAAAACATATATGTAAGTTCACTTTTGAAGTAGCCTTCTGGGTGAACGTATTTTGCTCGTTCGAGACCTTGAAATGCGGAAACGGTAAGGCCGAGACAGCACGCGTACCACGCATTATCCTAACCTCTAAGTGCAAGTCACCAACTGACGTGCAGTCTGCTCGCCGACAACTCAGCTCTACGAGACATTCAGTTGTGACCCTATAATTTTAGACATAATATTTACGATAAAGTTGTATTGTACACGTATATACCCTTTAAAAGATTCAGTACCAAGATTCCCGTGCGTAAAAAGCACCTTGGCCGCTAGACTACATGTTTTAATGATTACTGGTGAACCTGAAATGGAAATACAATGAATATTACTCCTAAGAAGACATCACTTATACGTAATGAACAGTTTTCGAATAATCTTGTATCGGTCGAAGTTCTGCACGCAACTCGGCGCCCTGAGCAGACAGCCACCGCAATGACGTACGCATGTATGAGGAGGACCACGAATAATTTTTTCTCTTTATTTTAATTAAGCCTACTTTCCCTTCTCCGTGTGTGTGTAACTCAATTTCTCCCCAACACTAAAAAAAAGTCTGGAACATATAGACCGTATTTAATTAAACGTGGTACAAATATAGTAGGCCTACCTAATAGCCTAAGTTGATTAAACTTTCATGTACTTTGTTCATATTTTCATAATGGCGGCCATTTGAAATGTTTTTTTTACATGAGATATCTGAAAACTAGTTTTTTAACACCCGTTAAATAAACGACTTTTCCGAATTCTATCAAACACTGTACACATATAGTAATCAGTAAAGTGCCATGCCATGTTCATATTCTCACAATGGTGGCCGTCAGAACATTATATTGACCACACTAGATACCGAAGGTAGTTTTTGTCTGAAATTCGTCAAACTCGGTACTTACATAATACTTACGTAGTAAAGTGACATGACTTTTTTGTATTTTATTAATGTAGTGTTTATATTATTAAAACGGTCGCCATTTGAACATATTGTCTTGATCACATGAGATATCTACACTAACCATGCATCTGAAATTCACCAAATCGATACAGCAACTTGATATTAACATATTTTGTGTACATTGTATTCAGTTTTAAACACAGGATGATTCAGGATGGATTGTATAAGAATCGTGGAGAAAGTTTATGAAAAATTAAGTCGAAAATGTGTTTTCAATGTTACCGTGAAATGAATTATAGTTTAAAATTGACTTCAAAAATTTTCTTCTTTTGTTAAAATGAAAAACTACTTTAGATTTAGTTGTGTTGACAATAATCGGAGTGTTATTTTGTTTTATATTAAGAAACTGCATTTTATTATTAGTTTAAGGTTATCGCTACTACCACTGCAATTCAGTTTATAGAACAATTGGGGAACACAATTTCCAAATATTTTTCGTAAGCTATCGCCACGTTAAATTAACACACTCTGTCCCGTATAACTAAGTAGGAAATTGTGTATTTAGTTATTTGACGTTTCAGTGTTTATAATAATGTACAATCTCTAATTCTCATGATTTCATGTCATGAATATATTATTGTATACATATTTTCTATAACAACTGTCCCTGCTGTAAGCAAATTTAATTTTAGAAACCTTATTGTCCAAACTTTGGTTAAATTTGTTCAAATTGTTGTAGGTTCACTATGTTAGAAGATAGCTTCACATGAAGAAACGAATGTACAATTTCGTATATGTTTATGTCTACATGATCGATTAGAATTTTTCTGTTTATGTGCATCCACAGTAAGGCAAGTAGTCTAGTTAAGCTTAAGATTGTACATGTGTGATTACTTTCAAAATAAAACTACCCACACTACTGAAAATATGTTGTAATTTTTTAATGTGGTCACCTAACTTGAGATTTTTCTCACGATAAAGGACAGAAAAAAAATTACGTTAGAAGATAGGCATTGGCACGACTATTAAATGTCCTATCGTCTCTATGCACAAGGCACTGAAACAGCGAGCAGATTTTCCGTCCTACAGTTTTTTAAATTAGACTTTAAACGAATCTGTAATTTGGTTTAGTTACAACCGCTATTTAGAAAACACTCCGTTACAGTTCTCCAATTTTTTTCCGTAAGTCAATGTAGCGTGAACACATATATTAATTATTATTTTTTTTTTTACATTTGACGTCACGCAGATTAAGTACAACGTGTACTTTTTAAGCATGAGAATAAATTGTACTTTTTTTCGATTATAGCGTGACTGCGATGCTTGTACTGTATCGCAAGGTGAATAGAATTCATGCTATAATCGTTAATTTTGTACTGTTCTTCTCAGAATCAAAAGTAAATAAAATAATTTTTAATGGCGACTGATACCACACGTTAAGGGCGCCAACTACCTTGGGCGGTTTTGCGCGTGGAGGCTCAGAAGCAACTGAACTGTAAGGGCGACCTTGAACTGCGTATCAAATGCTGCAACGTCACGAGCAGCCAAGCACGTTCTGTGCAAGATTCTCGCCGACCCATGTTTACTTTCGGACTTAAAGCGACGATAATATAATTTTACTGGTTGAAAGTCTCTAGCATGAGTTCAGTGCACTTGTCTGAGTTTGGCATACGTCCGGTCAGTACATTTTGAAGATACGGCAGTTTGAAAAGGTCGTTTAATGAAGTATAGTGTCTTAACAATAATTTCGTACTTGTATTAATTTGTTTCCCTTTTTCGCACATTGCACAATGGGCATGTGGAATAGTTTCGTATAAAAATGTATTCCTAGGTACATTACACCGCTTTTAAAGCACGCGGTAGCCGGCGGCCATAATTTTGTTGCTCGTAATTAATAAAAAAATACTCACTTTATTTCAACGAAATGGTCACTAGAGGCTGCGATTTGTGTACAACTATATTAATTCTGACCAATCCGAGATTTTGGTTAGCTACAAAGTTTTCATATTTTTTCTTTACAAATTTAAATCCTTGTGACTTTGCAAACTAATAATTTTAAAATGAAATAATTGCACTTTGTAGATTTGTAAAATACAAAGAAATTCCGTGTATTGAAAAAAAAACTTTTTAGAGCGTAGAACTAACAGTTTGAAAGCAGTGAAATTTGGTTTAAAAACATCCTAAATATTATAGACCGTTAAATATTTTTGGCTATTTGTCTCGTCAACGTCGAGGTCGTTAGGTACGGTTACACACAGTGCACAGGGTCAGAAACTGAGAGGGAAATCGGACTTGGCCTTTGTTAAGAAACAATCCCAGCATTCGCCTGGAGCAATTTAGGGAAACAATGGACAACCGAACTGAGGATGGTCGGAGCAGAGAATAGAACCTGGTCCCTCCCTAATACGAGTTCAACGTCATAGCGTTGCGCCGCTTCACTCGATGTGTTGACTGTTACGGTCATGATTCATCATTTCTACTCCTTTCACAATAATATGTCTTTTTTTCATTCATGAACGAGAGCAGATATCGAAAATCGTATGCACAGTTTTTCTAAAAATGTTTTTTCCCCTGTAGTCTAATTTTATATACAATATATTATATAGGTTTGGATAGTTGATTCATTAATGAGAATTTTTTGAATTGCATAATTATCTGAAACCGTTGTGTATTTTGTCTTGAAAAAAAATTAGTTAACGGGATGTACCCTATTTTTCTTTTTTAAACAAAACTGCGCAAGCGTTTTCCGATATCTGCTCTCATTTAGGATTTTAAAAAATATTTGTAGTAAAAGTAGTAGAATGTGCCTTAAAAACATTTATTATATATTACTAAGGAACCATTAGAAGTTCGCGAGTTTGACTTCTTTTTTTGTAAGTTTCATAAATAAGAGTTTAGCCTATTTTGTGTATCTTATCAGACACGTAGGATATATATATATATATATATATATATATATATATATATATATATATATATATATATATATATATATA
>PNEQ01023635.1:0-33608 GCA_003012365.1 Medauroidea extradentata | reverse complement strand
ATTTTCAAAAAGTTTATAAGCAATCCCTCTTATACCTATGTTGTGCATTTTTGATAATAGAATTTTGTGATTGACTGTGTCAAAAGCTTTTTTAAAGTCTATAAACAGCCCTGCAGCAACTTCATTGTTATCTAAACTTTCCTGCAACATGCTAACTAAATCTGCTGTGGCAGATAGTGTGCTAGAGTTTTCTTGAAATGCTGTTCTGTTTATACAACCCCAAAAAGTTTAAAAACTTTCTCAATTTTGTTGTATTTTAGAAAAAGTGTTTGTATTTACATATTATATATATATATATATGCAACACAAATAATACAATATATTTAGAAATTACACAAAAAATTACTTTGGGGAAAAAAAAATTATTTCAAGTCTCTGACAACTATGCATTATTTGCAATAAAATATATGATACTGTACAAAACTTCGTAACTTCCTTTCCTGAATGGTATTGCACACCAATAACAAATTATTTTGCAAAAAAAAAAAAAATAAATAAAAAAAATAAAAAAAAAAAAAGGAAATGTCACACTTTACTGGAGCCTTTCATTACTTGTCCATTACTCGCAAGAAAATACATTATATAAAACTTCAAAACTTACTTTACTGAATGGTTTGAAACACCAATAACACAGTTTTAGTATGTTTTACAAATAATTATTTTATAAAAAAAATTAATGAAAATTAACATTTTTGTTTCTGACAACCAAGAAAATAATGGATCTTCCCAACTTCCTCTCCTGAGTGATATGCAACACCAATAAAAACCTTTTTTGTACCCTTTTCACCTTATGTCTTGTGGGACCTTTTCCAGCCAAACTGTCAAAACTTCGTATAAAAACATCAATTGTCACATTGTCTTTGCTGCCCGCCGCCACCACCACCACCACCACCATCACAGTCGTCACCCCTCAGTCCCCATACCGCACTACCAATCACCCCTACCCTCCCACCACCGCCACCATGCCACTTTTTTCCTCTTATTTTTTTTCACTGCCTAATTTTTTTTCCAGGTACTGAAATGAACAGCAAATAAAAATTCCATGTGAAAGAAGTAAAATTTAAAAAAATAATACTCCCCAAAATGACTTTCGTTTCAAGACAAAACCAAATATGTATCATCATCACTACCATCACAATTTTCTCTACTAAAATTACTTGCCACTGTAGTATAGACGCATAGAAAAAAAAAACTTACAGCTCCATTTTATTACTTTTAACATGTATTTACGTAACTCAGCACATCAAATGTTATCTAGCATGGAACACAAAACACATCGCCAGAGTCGCAGCAGTTTATCTGCTGAAGAGCTCTCAAGCACAATCTAATGGACGTTGAATGAACTACTATGATTGAGAAAGCATTTACAATAAAGACAATGGCAAAAAAATTACATTCCATTGCTTAAAATTATTTTAAGGCTTCCGATAAAAATTATGTACATCACATTCAACGGCACTCAAAGTGTTAGTAAAAATTTTGGTCAACTGTGTGCATGCATGCGTGTGCATGCATGTGTGCATTAGGGCTGTTCAATATTGTAAATTCTGACATTGATATTAAATTCAACTGCATACTCTGTATTTTTGGTATGTCGATGATATCAATAATATAGTAAATTTTGGTATATTGATGAAATCAATAAAATCATCAATTTTTCAGTACATTAATAATATCTATAATATTATATATTATATAATATATAGTAAACATTGATAACAGTAACATTTTGCTACACTGATGACGATAACACCAACTTTTCAGTATATCAATAACGCTAACTTTTCAGTACATCAATAACACTAACTTTTCAGTACATCAATAATACTAACTTTTCAGCATATTTATATCACTGTAACATTTCTGTAAATCCATAACATTAACTTTTCGATATACTGACATCACTAACTTTTTGGATATCAATAACACTAACTTTTCTGTATATCAATACGCAGATAACATCAATTTTTTGATATCAACTTTTCGATTTCAGTTTTTCATTAACTATTTATTTTTCTATATAGAATTTTCAATGGTAGACTGAAAAATTTTGTGAGTTTATTATAGCAGAATAAAGGCTTTGAAATCCGCTCCATACTCGACCAAGTCATTAGTTTGACAAATGCCTATTGACTAAGAGAATCTATTCAGGAATAAATTACCCACAGTTTGAACTCTTTGCTGCCAGTTTACCACTGACACAATTTTTGGAGGGCTTCAGGTTAAACCCATGGAGGCCAAACATGGAGAAAACAGAAACCTGAAGTGTTTGAATGTAGTCTGAAAATATTTTAAGTCACCATCATGCACTACTTCCATTGTCATTGTCTGTAACAGTGTGATTCAGTACTAATTAAAAAGAGGGCCGCTGTAGCCGAATGATCAGATCATTCATTCCAACCATAAGGATCTCTAGGTTCGATTCCAGAGAGGTTCTACTCCCGAATTCTCGCATGTGGGACCGCACACCATACAACTTGATGGTATTAGTTGGCAATAGGTTATGTAATTTAACTTCAAAATTAATGACAAATATAATGGTTTGATGTCGTACCTCCTCAGGCCTGAGACCAAAGCCTGAACCGCGGACACGTGTAATGAGATTGTGGAAGCGGGGGGAAAAGCGATAGCAGCGAGAGTAAGCCTGGAAATAACTATACAGTTTTAATGTAGATCATAATAACTGCAATCTAAAGACAAACAAATGAGACTAGAATTAATCATAATAATTATGTATGGTAAATGTATTCTTGAGTGTGGCCATGAGCGATGCTAGCGCTTCTGGCACGCATCACGTGTGGCCAGCGCGCGCACCTCTCAGTCCCCAGATGTTCTCTAGTGTGCAGTGCGGCCAGTTGTGTTTTTGCGAGGGAGCCTACATCTTTGTCTTCAACTGATCGTCGTTCATTCTGTTTGTTAGTAAGTTTATCCGAAACCTTTTACATCATTACCTCCCTCGCACACACCGTTAACGTGATCAGCATTTTGTTTTGTTTTGATCCGTTCATAAATATAACATTTAGCCGTCCTCAGAGGCATTTGGTTAACGTGACCACGTGGTCAGTGGTCACTTCAATTTTGAGAACTCCAGATTAATTACGTAATTTTCTGTATTAAAGTTAAGTAGAGGAGAACACGGGGAAAGAGTTACGGCCAAGTTGCAAGTGTGTGTAAAGTCTAGTGTAACCTAACCACATGGTCGAGTAAAAGAGTGAAACTAAGAAGTATCTCGTTATTTAGAGTAGCTAGTTTTGTTCCATTGCAGCGTGTGAGGTGTGCTCCTGGCCTACAGGGAGCGGAAGAGTGTAAGTATCAGCGACACCATCCTGAGGAGTGCTTCACGGCCCCTATACGCCCTGAGATATCTCGTGTCTCCCCGACTCATCCGGGGCAATAGTTGAGTGGCGCCCATTTACATTAATACCTACGTAGTTTATCGCCCTCAGGAACCAAACGGTGTCAGTTTATACTTAACATAGATTCTTCGCAATATTACTCGGAACTCTTCTCTCTCATATGATTTCTGTTCAAAAAGTTATAATCATTAACTGTAGTTGTGGTGGAGTCTTTAGATTTAACAAAAATTAAAAGTATACCCTCTTCTGACTGAAATAACCTTTTATTTTTGTGTAATTTACGTACACTATTGCCTTCACTTTCTGTGATACCAAAATATTCCTAAGATAAACTTTGTATCTTTTTTTCCTTCGGTTGCTCAACATTATTCTCCACGCAGATTATCAACTGCGCGATACATAACTAACCTCGTGTTTCTGTCCGATTTGATACAGCGAGTGACACTAGCGATAGATAAGGTATAATTGCCTGGCTCAGGTATATCAAAAGAAAAGTTTTGAGAAACTGTGAAAACAAAATGACCTATGTTCCCACTGTCTATTGTACCGCATGTGGTGTTGGTAACGGAAGGTGGCTCAGCTGTTTTCAGTGTAAACTATGAGCATTTATGAAAATTCACTCGCAAGAGTAGCACTGGTTATCTCAGTCTTGTGACAAGGTTTTGTCGATTACTAGAATTTGATAACCTCTGGAGTGCTATTCAAGGTTTTAAATTGATGGGAATCCAACAAAAGCCTACATCACAGGGTAATATTCTAAACACTAAAAAACTTGCAATTTTGGCTGACCTACACTACCTTCTTAACTTTTCATAAACACCTTGGGAGTGTCCCATAGCCATTAACGTGCATGCAGAGTAGCGTTAAAATACAATCTGATATTATTTACAGAGAAAAAATACAAAACTAAAAACTGACAAACATGTTTGCATCACTTAAAAAGTCGTAACTACATGAGATGTGTTGATTCATATTGTGAAGAGATTTTGGTATGCAACTTAACATCTAGGCCTTTAGCGCTGGTGAGGGATGACATGAGGTATGGAGCAGCACTGGAATGAAGGGGTTTGGGGTACAAGACATCTCCGAGAAAACCAGCAGACCAGAGACATTGTCCAACACGATTCCCACATACGAAAATCTGGGGACTAACCCCGCTGGGGAACAAACCCAGATTATCTTGGTGGGAGGCGAGTGCTCTATTTACTGCCCCAACTGCGGCTTCCAATTAATATTGTAACATTATAAGAGATAGTCCATATACACTGTACATCAATACATAAGTACATACAGCTTGCTAGATACATCTTCATTAAGGCATTAGTAAACCTGGGTGAAATAATATTCACTTGGTGATTGCATACAGCCTCAATTTAATCTGTTTTCGGCTTTCTATACCTTAAATTTCAAGTCATAAACCAAATACCCTGTACTTTAAAGCATTTTCATGTATATCGCCATACAGATAAATCTACATTTACAAAATTACATAAAGGTACAATTTTCAGTTTCGAGATCAGTAGTTATCAATATATTGTGTTTGAATACCAGAGTAGTTTTCAATATATTGTCAATACCTATTGACATATCGGTGATTTAGATAATATTGTTATATTATCAACATATTGTTAGTTATCAGTGTGTTTAAATACCGAAGTCATTTTCAGTATATTGTCAATATTGATACGTATATCAGTGATATCAATATCATCGTAACATAGGTATACCAAAATTTTAAAATCTAGATATCGGTTAGATTTTTAAATTTTGATATTGATAATTATCTATATATAACTACCAATAACATAGAAAAACAAAAAACAATACATAATTTTCATATACAGATATAATATCAGTATTGTGATATTATATTAACTACCAGTATACTTATATTTTCTATGTTTTGAAAACACTTGCCTAGAAACTGGCAATATTACTGAAATTTACAATTTCACTGAAACTGACTTCATTGATAGTGTTTTTGGACCTGACTATATTATCTAACTAAATTAAAATTATTATTGAAACGAGCATTAAGATCAAAACCAATACATCACAGTAATCATGATTCAATGGTAACATTGTACAAGGACGATATTATTTATGTTCTGCAAATTTTCAATATTTTTAATAGTCACTGCCAATTACATTTTCATTTATTTTGCCGATATTAAAGATAAGAAAGGTATAATCAAAATAATTAATACCATTACTGTAGCTGTCTATGTTTACTATTGGTAAGTATAATCAGTCTTGCACTACTTAATCAGGTGTACGTTTTATTTCCTTCGATTTGATTTAACATACTAGGTAATATGTATCAATTTACAGGTTTCTGTGAAATTTCTATGCCACTAATGACGCTACATAAATTAAACAAGCCACATCAGCAATAAACATAATGCATTAGGTTTTAGACTTAAAATTAAAAGAATTAAAAGCCGAAGACAGATTAAAATTTAAATGCATGCCATACACCAAGTAAATATTTCGCCTAGGTTTACTAACACATTTGTGAAGATTTAACTGCCAAGCATAACTTAAGTAGTGATGTACAGTATTTATCGACTATCTCGTGTAATGTAACATCAGCTAAGAACTGCAGACGGTACAGTAGCTAGAACTCTCGCCTCCCACAAAGGCAATCCAGGTGCAATCCCCGGCAGGGTCGGTCCCCTTATTTTCGTATGTAGGAATCATGTCAGACAATGTCGCTGGTCGCGGGTTTTATCGGGGATCTTATTTTCCCCATGCCCCTTCGTTCCAGCGCTGCTCCATACCTCATTTCATCCCTCACCAGCGCTAAAGATCTAGATATTATGTGCAAACCAAAATCTATTCACAATATGAATTAACACATCTCGTATAATTATGACTTTTGAAGTGATGAAAAAATGTTTTCACAGTTTTTAGTTTTGCATTTTTCTCCGTCAATAATATCAAGTTATATTTCAACAATACTCAGCATGCATAAATAGTGACCACAAGATGCATAGATAGTGACCATAAGGTGCTTATGAAAATTCATGAGTTTAGGATAGGCCAGTCAAAGTTTTTGAGGTTTGGAATACTACATCAGTTAAGTTAACTTGTGATGTATGAATTTTTTATTCCCGTCATTTTAAAACCTTTGAATAGCATTGCAGGTGTTATTGTATTCTGGTACTCGACAAAACTTTGCCACATGACTGAGATAACCTGCTCCATTCTAGTGTGGATTTTCATAAGCGCCTATAGTCTACACTGATAACAGATCAGCCGCATTCGATAGTCAACAATATGTGTGGTACAGTAACAAACAGTGGGAACGAAGGTCATTTTGTTTTCTCTCAGATTCTCAAAACTTCTCTCTTGCTACACCTGAGCCAGTCCATTATGCCATGACATCTATCGCTAGTGTCACACACTGTGTCAAGTAGCGCGGTTGATTATCTGCATAAATAATAATATTTAGCAACTGAAAAAAGAAGAAAGTCATAAAGTTTCACATGGGAATATTTTGATATCGAAGAAAGTGAAGCCATAGTGAAATGCAAACTATATAAAAATAATAATAATGTAGGTCTATTATAACCATCATAATTGTCATTAATTTTAAGTAAAACTATATAACATATCGTGAACTAAAATCATGATGATGCAAGGTGTGCAGTCCTACATGCGAGAACCTGGAAGTCAAACCCGTCTGGAGTTGAATCCGTATCGTCTTGGTTGGAGGCGAATGACCTGACCATTCGGCCACCGCAGCCCCTTATTTAATTAAGAACTGAATCGCTCAGTAACAGATGACTATGGAAGTGGTGTATGGAGTATTGAAATACTTGGCAGACAACGTTTAAATCTTCAGGTTTCTGTTTTCTCCATGTTTATCCTCTATCAGTTTAACCTGATGCCCTTCAAAAATTGTGTCAGTGATAAACTTGCAGCAAAAAGTACAAATTGTGGGAAATATATTCCAGAATAGATTCTCTTAGTTAACAGCCATTTGTCAAACTAATGACTTGGTTAAAGTATAAATAGGATTTTGAAGTCTTTATTCTGCAATAATAAACTTACAAATTTTTCCAGTCTTAAATGGTGGCTTTCATTGGTTTAGAAAAATCATCAACAATAAATGAAGGGGAAAAGAACACACACACACTTGCGTTTATTGATATAATTTTATGTTATCTTTGCTGTCACTGCATTGCAAATGTTTATGAGAATGTGATATTCGTCGTCTGGAATACATTAAGCAGGGTGTTATTTACACCATGCAATAAAATTGGAACTCGTATATGCTTGTCTTTAGAAATGTGATTTCGAAATGAGAGTGTGTATCTAAACCTACAGGTTTGGTACTATATATATTTAATCCAAATTTTTAACAAAACTATAATAGAGTTAATTGCACATATTGGATTAATTATAGATATCATTAATTTTAAAAAATTTGGATGTTTATAAATACCAGAGAAAAATATACATAGATAAATAAAAAGTTAATGAAGTTGGTGGTATTGATATATCAGAAAGTTATGATACTATCAATATACCGAAAAGTTACAATATTATCGATATACCCAAAAGTTACAATATTATTGATACAGTATACCGAAAAGTTATACCGTATTTACTCGCATATATAGCGCCACTGCGTAAATTGCGCACCCCGACTTTTCAAAAAATGTATTCAGATTTTAAAAAAATTAACATATATTGCGCAGTGGTTTTTTCGCGTCGCAGGTGATGAGATTTACCGTACTGTGCCGCTCGACGCTGTCGAAACAACACGTGTAGCGCGCGCCCTGTGTGTGTGCGTACGCGCTCTGTGCCTGTGGGTCAACAAGCTATTTTAGACAGGCCGATTGGCTGTTGTCATTGGCTTGCTGACGTGTGTGAGGGTAGGATGGCTGAAGCCATGATGGGAGTGTGCGAGGGGGGAGGGGGAAAGAATGGTTGAAGGCAGGAGGGAAGTGACTTCTGTCTAGTAGGCTAGGTTCGGTAACCTTCGGCATGCTCTCTATGCTTCATTCGCCTGCTAGCACGCCATCCCTAGCCAGTTCTAGCCAGCTCATTCTCCCACCCGCGCCCATCTACACCTAACAACAGTACTTGTGAAGTCACTAGTCTGCTTACGATACAGTATCTGTTTCTGTTAGTGAGCGTAACCACTGCATTTTCAGTATTTAATTACGTAAAAATGGGCACGCGCGCTAACTACACTGCTGCCTTCAAGGTGAAGGCAATAGCATATGCAGAAGAACACTGGAATCGTGCTTCTGCTCGCCACTTTTCCGTTGAAGACAGCCACGTCAGATACTGGCGTATACAGAAGGATGCACTAGAAAGAGCTTCGTCTAGCACACCTGCGTTCAGGGGACCTAAACAAGGGAAATTTCCTGTAATTGACAGACTTGTGTTAGAATAAGCCCACGAGTGCAGGAAAGAAGGATATGCACTATCAGTCGAAATACTTCAGTTCCGCACTCGTGAAATTGCACAGGATGAAAATATTCCTGCTGACCAGTTCAAAGCCAGTCGAGGGTGGGTCGTGAAGTTTATGCGGCGTAAAGGGCTCTCGCTGCGAAGGCGGACGACACTGTGTCAACGGTTACCAAAAGACCACACTGAAAAAATTCGAAACTTCCACAAGTTTGTCATCCGCCTCAGGAAAACCAATTCCTACATTCTGTCTCAGATAGGGAACGCGGATCAGACACCTGTCTGTTTCGAAATGCCTCGTCGGATGACAGTAGAATAAAAGGGAGCGTGTTGGTAAGGACCTCCGGCGCAGAAAAGCTACGCTTTAAAGTTATGCTCACTATAACCGCTGACTGCCAGAAGCTCCCTCCCTACGTGATCTTCAGGAGGAAAACAATCCCGTAATGCAACTTTCCAAGGGGAACGCATGTGCATGTTCACCCAAAAGGTTGGATGGACAGCACATTAATGCTCGACTGGCGGAAGACAGTTTGGTTTAATCGACGAGGTGGCCTTTTAAAATTGCATTCATTGTTGGTGTTGGACAGTTTTAAAGGTCATTTGACTGAAGAGGTCAAAACCAAACTATCAGAAAACAAGACTGACATGGCTGTCATCCCCGGCGGACTGACTGGCTTGTTGCAGCCGCTCGACGTAAGTGTTAATAAGCCATTCAAAGATCACATATGCCGCATGTATACATAATACATGGCTCAGGGAAACCACACGCTGACGCCTGGAGGGAAAATTTCAGCGACCAGCGCCCGAGAGTGTGTGTTCGTATATCATGGACAGTTGGAACCGGATTTCTGAAGGAACAATCACAACGAGCTTCAAGAAAACCGGCATTTCAAACAAGCTGGACGGCACTGAAGATGACATTATGTGGAACGACATCACCGATTCTAACACTGACAAAGAGGAAAATAATGCCACCAGTGACAGCGAAGACGTCAATGTTTCGTCGCAAGAATCGGAGTAGACAGTGTACAATTTTATTTTATTTCATATTGCTTATTTATTTTCCGTATGTTGCAGTAACAATTTTTAATTTTTCATAAAATTGTACAAAGATTTTTTTTTCCTTTTTAGTATTTTTGTGGAAGTTTTCGTTTTGATTTACCATATAAAGTTTCTTTTTCATGTTGCTATTCTAAACGTGTGCAATTCTCCAAGTGCCGGGGTGCCGGAACACGAGCCATGCGCCCGAGCGCACAGCGCTGATGCAATAGGAGCCGCCGGCAGACGTCACAGCACTGCGGTGTGTGACAGGTGGTAAGTGACCTTGTACGTAGTTTTACCTATTGTAAACTACTTTAAATGTCTTACGTATATTATACTGTTCTTCTCAGATGATTTTTAAAGTCGTAATAAGTAATTATTAACATTAAAAAAAAAATTTTTTTAATGTTTTTTTCACAGAGAATTGCAGATATTTTGCACCCCCTTTTTTTTCTGTTGAAAAATTTTATTTAAAAATGTGCAATATACGCGAGT
Source organism: Medauroidea extradentata (assembly GCA_003012365.1). Classification (NCBI taxonomy): domain Eukaryota; kingdom Metazoa; phylum Arthropoda; class Insecta; order Phasmatodea; family Phasmatidae; genus Medauroidea; species Medauroidea extradentata. The sequence goes on along the minus strand of PNEQ01023635.1, from coordinate 23,292 downwards.
AAATATGGTATCATTGATATACCGAAAAGTTACGATACTATCAAAATCAACTATGTACCGAAAATACCAAGTATGCAGTTGAATTTTATAACAATATCACAATTTGATATTTCAAACATACCTAGAAAGATGCATTATCAGTATAAGAATCAGTGCAACATTTCAGCACAGTTAAAAACAAAATACTACCAAAAAGGCTGATGAAAACACATTTAGAAGATCACACCATCAAGTTGGAAGCAGTTTTTCCATTTGTTTCTTTACAAACTCACCACGAACAGGTATTTCGAAGAGATCTTCTGAAATGCAACACAACAGGTAATGTAATAAGAACAATGTCAAAACCATGAACCATAATGAACAAATTTACCTGCATTTCATTTCTGATTGTATAAAGCAAAAAGTTTTGTTTTCACATGTACACCATATTTGTACTTTGCGCATGATATCACTCACCGTTTTACTCTTCGCTAAGTATGAAGTTAAAGTCCTAAATCTTCAAAAAATACTTCCTTGAACACAAACAACAATTATGTACTGATTGTATGCATGGAATATTTTTAAATAAAAGGCTAAAAAAATGAACCTTTACCCACATGAGTTGAAGCAATTTAAATGATGTTTAATTTGTGAAGAGGTAAGACGAAGGGACATCCATGTCTGAGCTAGGATTCTAACCCAGGACCTCTCGCACATTGGGTGAATAAGCTAAGTTATTGGTGGGCAGAGGTCTTCCAAACCACAGCAGTTGGTTACGCAAATCTTCTGCAGCATCACAGCGGCTTAACTTGAAGAACTAACACTGTTGGAAATTTACTTGACTTATACAGGTTTTCATCCAGAAAGAAAAGTTAAAAGTTCCAAAATTTTCTACCAGTTTATTTAAATGTAATTTACTTTAGTTGGGTACAAACTTAGAATCCTGTCATGGTGAGCCCGGTTTTCTGGAAAGTCAGTACCAAAATGCAGCACAAGTTCCCCAGAATTTTAAGTTTGAAAGAAAAACTGCATGCAGCGCAGCTTCACATACTGCATTAAAATTTTTAGGAGGCAAAATTGCACGTGACAACCTACATATACGAGCAGAAAACAAATTTGTGGAGGGTTCCTTCAGATGATGTGCAAAATAAAGTTTACAGAATAAAAAAGGCCCCGGTGCTGTCCGTATACAAGAAATTGCCACTCACAATACTACTACATCACAAAATTGGGCTACAGCCCAGCAATACGACCATGTGTTACGATGTCTTGATTTATTCTAAACATGGCTCTAAAAGGGTCTCACACACGTCATCACAGGACATGCCTCACATTCATTGGTTGACTCAAGGCTTCGCTAAAGTCACGTTTAAACATCACTGACCCTTATAGAACCTAATTGAAAATACTGCGCAATCACACGAAGCGATGCAAAACCTATACTGGATAAAACCAAAACGCAAGACAAAAAAATTAACGATACCTCTGCACAAGGCCAACTGGCCATAATACTACTTATTACACTCTAACTTACTTCTAGACTTCTCTGTATTATTTTAATTGATGACTAAGTTTTTTCCTTTCCATTTCTGAAACCGAGACCACTAAAAGAAAGTATTATTTAACAAAAATGTTACCTAAAAACACCTTAACCTAGATTCAATAACAAAATACAAAAATAACACTGTAATCTCACAATATCCACAAAATTATATACAGTATAACACGGCCCACTACTATTTACCCAGTTTGTTCCTGATTTTATGAAGCCGCATTGTTTCTGAAAACTACCCCATAAAATTGATAGTCGTGTAAAATTGCGGGTGACCAATTTCTCCCCTTAAAAACACAAAAATTTTTCTAACAGTGAATTATTTTTAGTGATATATATCTTAAATATGGCTCTGGCTGAGATTAAAACTGCACTATAAACTATATATAATATGCATATAATATTAACTACAGTTAATATTAAGTGTTAATGATTACAAACGCTGCAGATGTTTTTAATAACATTTTGCGTTTCTGTAAAACATCATTCAGAAGAGTTTTCTATAAACTTTAAAATTTAATATTTAGTGTTAAAATGCGCAGTGATTAAGTCACAAATCAGATAATCTGCAATCGGAATTTTAAAAGCATAATGCACATATGGCAAATTACGTAAAAAATTTTACAGCTATAGTGTTTTAGTGTCTATACAATTAATGTAACTGTGTTTTCTTTTTATTTTGTTGAATACAAAGATAATAATAAAAGAAAGGTTTTGCAACAAATCAGAAAACCAACAGAAGGCTGTAACGTAGACAAATAAGGTTTTTCTGCCGAGTCAAAAACGCTTAAGTATGTGCAGTTTTAAATATGAAAATATATTTGACAATATCTGTCAAAAGTACGTTAACATAGACTAAATGTCATATACTGGTAAATCAAGTATTTTACAGTTCAAAATTATATGCTCACAGCCCACAAGCTTTTTAGTCAAAGTAATAACATTACCATATACAAAATTCCAAACTTGGGAAGTTAACAATACTAAATTCAGATAACATTAACATATACTTCCAAAACTATACAAACAAAAATGTTTTAACTTTAACTGTGGGTACCGGCAGCTTAAGTTAATTATGACTATGTGATACGAGACTCATTTATGACAATATAATTTTATACTTCTTATTTTATGTTCCACAAAAATGTGAACTTATGTAATCAAGAGCCTGATATGGACTAGGAAAAATACGCTAGTTCAATGACCTGCATGCTAGGATCCAATGTCCTATGGATACTCAAGCCCCATCTATTAGTTCATTGTCTGCTGTGTGAATGAGTAGCAGGTAATATACAAATAATAGGGCCTCGCGGTACACACAGGATAATGGATTATAGCATGTCGTTGAACTCTCTAAATATTCCTAGCCCTACCGATATACGTATACCTTCGTAATAGATTATCTGGTTTGCTTAACAAAATTGCCTTACAATAGCTGCACTAGTGCAATTTAGGGGGCCAGCTGACGTCACACCCATGACGGTGAGATGTGCGGTTATGTGACAGAGGTAGAGAAATTTGCTGTTTTAAAACTAAAAAAAACTTTCTTAACAAAATAGCCCACTGTAATTTTCATATGTGTATGTCAAAGTGTTCCTGCAGTTCAGTTAGATTTGAGAAATTTACATAGCCTACTGCTTATTGGGAGAACAAATGTTCCCTGAAACTAGACTAAAATTAAATGATAATTCATCTTAATTCTTTCGCTGCAGGATAAAAAATTTTAATTATGCCAAGAAAGAAAGAAATTTTTTTAAAATTGGTTTTTATAAATAGTTTATTTTTTGTTAATTTTAAGCGAGAAAACAATGTACCTAGTGTTTACAGAGTAATTTAATTAGGTGTTCGACTAAAGTCGCATGTCGTAGTTTTGCAATATTTTGTATATTCGACTATAGTCAAATGTTGCAGCAAAGTCTGTCTTACATAATAATTCCATTATTTGATAGTTATGTATATCATGTGTATAAATTTTTACAGATAAACGTTTTGATGTATTGCCCAGTTTGAGTATCGACCGAATGCAAAAATAACTTGTGGCGGAGAAAAACACTGCTCATTCCATGGCAACAGCCATAAAAATATATGTGAACACAACTGTTAAAAATAGAATTCTTACATGAAACTGACTATAAATATTAATATTTAATGTATGTTAAAAAAGTATTTGCACACAAAAAGAACTACTTTTGGTGAAACATTTCAATAATTGTTTAACTCTGTGAAATAAGGTAATCTTCTTGGTTCAGTTTGTAGAACTAATGATAAAAATTTCTACACAAAAGGCAACAATGGGTTGCCGCTGTCCCTAGCATTTCATCCTTTCCTCTCAAAACAGAGAAACTTTAAAAATTCTGTGACTCATGTAGTGAGTGTTGTAGCACGGCTATGATGCCACGGAAACAAACCAGATTGTAAGAAAAAACCAAATACCAATCCGAGTAAACATTGAAATTATACAAAAACTCTCAATTGATTAATGACTTACTGTAAATTAAATTAAATTGTGAAATAAAACAAAGCATTCAAAATAATATTCACAATGTCAGAAATTTGAAATGTTAGAACAGGTACATGAAATTACTTATTTAAAAATTAAATTAAATTTAACAACTGACGTACAGCAAGTCCTCGACTTACATCGTGGTTATATCCTGAAAACAGCTATGCAAATTGAAACAACTTAAATTGAGTCAGACGAAATGTCCACAGTCTACAGCCAAATCTTTTTTAAGAAAAAAGATATCAACTTTGGCATGCAAGAATGGATCAACAAGATCATGTAAGAATGGATTAACAACGTTAATTTGAATCACTGACATTGAAAAAAAGTACTCAAAACATTAGTGACATTAATCCGTAACAAAGTAAAGCGGTATGACGCAATTTGAGGATTTACTGTATCATAAATTTAATTTAGCAATTAATGAGAATATCAGACTATTAGATCACTCTACGCATGTAAAAAAGTGTAAATCATCTTATCTTTCCATGGTCACCAACATTCTCCAATTTTCCAGAAAAAAGTTTGATACATAAATTTAAAAACTGTGAAAAATATTTACTTCCTTTTAAAGTACTATAACCAACTAGATTTCACAGAAAAATACAAATTGCTGTAACATGAATTAAACCCCAACCTTTCAGCAATATTATACTAGATGTTCCCTGATTCGTCACAGTGAGCAAGCAAGACCATCATAAGATATGCCAGCCATTAAGGGCACAAACCCTACATACAGGGACATGCCAAATATTCTGAGAGTGGTCGGAAAGGAAAGAAAGGACTCTCTCTTGCGATATGATTTGACACTTTGGGTGTGACTGTCAACATTTTCCCCTACAAATATTCCAATGCCATCCTGATTTTATGTAACTGTGGGAAAATGTGGGAAAAAGATGGCATAATTTGCCCCATCAGGTTTACTTAAGGCAGGCAGCTGTCCCCTTCACCACCCATTGGCACAGTCCTGTTCACGTACACGATTTTTTTGTACATGATAATGCAGTAGCAGTGAAAAATTCCAAGTGTAAAGCATGAAGTCGCCACGCAATAAAAACACCTCTCAATGTTCACCACAGGGCATACTGGGGATGCATGTTCGAAAGACGTTATTAGTTTGTGAGTCTCAGCAATCAGCATTCCAATCTTTAAAAACTAGGCAAGTGTTCATTAACAAACCAGCTCAAAACTTGATGCAAAACATTATTGTATACTTGCACATTAATTAATGCTTGAGAGGAAAAAACAGACATAACCAGAACCTATCTACAGTCCTTTCTCGCCAAGTGCGCAGGGTTTGAATTAACATTCAGTGACGCTACAATAGAGGTGCTTTAAAGTTGTAGTATCTCACCAAGTGCGCAGGGTTTGAATTAATATTCAGTGATGCTGCAATAGAGATGTTTTAAAGTTGTATCTCACCAAGTGCGCAGGGTTTGAATTAACATTCAGTGACGCTACAATAGAGGTGCTTTAAAGTTGTAATATCAAACCAAGTGCCACATTAAAGAGCAAAGCTAAGAAGTTGCAGAATAATGTGTTTGTATAAATGTAATATGTATAATACATAAACTTTTCTCTTTGTAGTGAGGAATTTAAAGACATGTATATCTCCTTTTCAGTCAATTTGCATATTTCTGCCACTTGTTAATATTCACAGCAGTGTGCAAAGTAATACACTCAAGAGTACAGCTAGCAAATTACTCAAAACTTAACAATTTTGGATAAAACATTTGAAAACTCCCGGAAGATTGGCAATGAAATGACTCTGTTGTACTTTCTGTGGCTATGCTGCATTGCGATTCTCTTGGTGAGCTGAGTATTACAAAAAGGGCTACCTAAAAATAAATACCACCCCTCATAGCTGTCAGAACTACATCAACAGATGACTGGCTACCTACCTCTCAACCTACCTCAACAATCATGGATTCCATCCCTTGACGCAGCTTGCTTGCTAGTCCTACCTGCTTTCTGGTGGTTGATAAATGTTCCGTGTTTCTGTATATCACATATTAGGTTTCTGATTTGCTACAGAAATTTAACAGCTCTCCAGATTTCATTACTGCTAGTTTCCATTACGCTTACTTAATGGAGTCCAATGTAGTAAAACGTTTTGATTTTGAAAGTTCTCAATAACAATCCACAAAGATTTGTAAAATTTAAATTTGGTTACATTGCTTGGTAATGCACTTATATTTTAATGTTGGCATGTGTTACATCTGCACTTCAGGGATAGAACCAATGCTCAATAGGGAATGTGGTTAAAAAAATATGTTACATACTTCATATTTACATGATTTTTTAAAATTATTTTGGCACCAAATGCAGCCAGGCAAAATAATAGTGCCGTTTGGAATTTATGTTTCTAATTATTATGCTATAAAATTGCCATATTTAAGCGCTGCTGCAAACACCGAAAACATGTTCGTATATGCTAACACATGTATGACATAGCGGTACATGTTTTGGTTAGCAGCCACCCACCAGATATGTGCATTAGAATTATAGGCTACACAGACTTTAAAAAAATTATAAAATTTAGTGAGCCTGGTTACGTAAAAGCTTTCTCAGGAAGTTAACAGGTTGCTAACGCACGCATGATTGCAGATTTTTTAGTTAGTAATTAAGATTTCACTGGTGATTATTTGAAAGAAGTGAAGACAGCAAGGTAGCTTTCGCACACAGTGACATTTAGTGAAATATTTGAGTTCCGGTATGATAACTTGTTATAATTCACGATCCAGTCTACACTCATAACTTAAAGTTTAATAAGTAAGTCGAATTGAAATTTGCATGCGTCCAAAAAACTTTACCTATGGAGCTAATAGCTTGAATATGTTTAGCCTAACCTGGCACTAACAGACTGGTGATTGAGCATCCTCGTTACAAGAGTCTGGAAAATATAGCAGAGCAGCAGATTATTTCCTCCCAGTTCTTGTGAGACTCTGAGAGCTGCAGCCATCTCTGGCCTTGAATTATCAGCCAATCACGGGTGTCGAACTTGCCTATTGGCTACAAATATTCATATAATACCTTCTATATGAAGAATGTTTACACTCCACGACTTTTCTCATTACACTCCATATCTCCTAACTATGCCATCTAGGCCGAGTGAATGTGGCAAAACGGCAACAAGGTGTAATCACGTTCGGGAGTACCCAGGTTCGATACCCGGCTCTGGCCATCCTGATTTCTGTTGTCCATGGTTTCTGTAAATCACTCCAGGCGAATGCTGGGATGGTTCCATGGCCAACTCCTGTCATTGTACCAAGTTGTGTGTCACAGTCTCCAATAAGCTCGCTGTCAACGAGACGTTAAGCCCACTTACCTTTCTATGCCATTTCATTCTTGCTTCTTCTATTAACTCGGCCGCTATATATGTAACTTTACGATTTCTTTTATCATTATGTATCGAATGACCTCCTTCCATGTTACCACAACCACTCTAAGAATTTTCTACCTTCCGCAGTACCCACTTTTCCATTTGAAATGTAACAAGTGTGTACAGTTCTTCGTAGAATCTGTTTCTTTTTCAGCCAACTTCTCTTTTCTACAAAGGAAGCAGAAGACTTCTATAAAAGGCACTTCCATGTGTGCTTACTGTATTAGCATCTCTGTGTTTCCCATTCTATGCTACGGTACTACTTTGTTGCTTCTCTTTTGTCTCACCCCAGTGCTGCCCCGATATTTACAGAATTATCTATTTCAGTACTACTATAATAATATTCCTTCCTTGATAATTGTTACTTTACCTCACTTTTTCCTAACTTCATCATTCTACACAACTAGCTGTCACCTGTACCACTGCATCCTCCTTTCCCAATACAAATACCTTCATATGCTCCACCCCTATACTGTGTCCCACCACAGACATAATCATTTCAACAACTATAACAAATAATATAAAGACAAAAATGTACTTTCTTATGCACAGTGTTTCTTAGAATAAATTACTTTAGACGTGAGCAATCAGTACTTACATATGTATGTTTAAATTCCTCTTTTATCTCTACTTTCCACAAGTCTTCCCGAATATTTTTTTGTAATAGATTTATAGCCACACAAACAATTACAATATCTCGGCCTACACTTATTCCTGTTTATAATATACTGCTGAAATTCATATAAATAATCTACTGTGGACCTCCACTGCAGAAAATAATGTTTTTCATTTAGTTTTAAAATGTAATGTAGCAGACAATTTTACATAAAAGCAACAACCCAGTACACTTACAAAATGAAAGTGCAATTGCCTATTAACTTCTCGACTGAGCTGTTAGTTTGAACACATTTACTTCAGTCTTGTAGAATTTTCTTGTTTTGTCGTCTTCTGTCCAGGTAAGTACCAAGATGTTGGCAGAAGGTATAATAACCTACCTCCACAAAAAGTTTAGAAAATAAAACTGAAGAAAAGAAATAAAGGTAGCCAAACAGCAGGCATGCATAATTTTTGTAACCTAAATAGCAGATATGCCAATTCTATAATGCAATACAGTACGAATGTCATTATTTTTAAGCTAGTGAAGAGACTGTCTAAACTAACATCAATCTCCCCTCATCCAAAAAAAAATAAAATAATATATACATATATTTTATGAACACAACCATGCTTTCATCCACACCATCCTCATCTTAACTGCTGTGAAATAAAACCAAAGCAAAAGAAAAAATAAATTCAATAAAGATTAGCAAAATCAAACCATAACAGTACAAAACAAATGTAAGTTAAAATGCAATGTGTAACATACACAACTGAAGGACAAATTGTTACCTTCCAATGCTTTCTGGAAACTGGCAATACTGTTGACAGCGTGCGCCCATGTCACTTTCGTGAGATCATTACGGACTTCAGGAAAATAGTCTTTCACATTAGGTATCTTCTGTAATGTCACAGCTTCCATTGTCCCTGCTCAAACATATCCATCAGTAAATACAAAATTTTAATCTGTCAATAAATTACATAAAACTATGAAATTACATTTCTCAACTTAATAACTCAATTCTTACAATCAATACTACTAGCAAACTTATTAAAATCGAAAAGCATTACAAATGTACAATTTCAACACATTCAACAATTTACTTAACAATAAAAATTCATGTCAACTTGCGGCTGGAGAAGGAAACCTAATATTTTACATTAACAGACATTTAATGCTGCCAACTGTTCCAAAGTTTCCCAAAAGAAGTACATATCTTTACAAGACTTTCTATAACTTTCAATTGAAAATCTGACAATAAGACCCATAACATTAAGAACACCAAATTTTAACAAGTTTATTTTGTTAATTAAGATGAGTGCTTGAGGAAAATTTATTCACTAAAATAATAAAGGATACCTACATAAAAATGTGGTAGTGGTAGGGTCTGTAGAGGTCAAAATGTGGAGAAAAAATACAAATTTTGTGTGTTCATGTAACCTGATACAAACCTAACCCCACAATAAGTGAATTACTATTTTTAATTAACATAAAGTATTGTACCAAGCTTAGCATGGCATACACTGATAATAAGCCTACTAAACTAATTTATGACAGTGGAAGTAAAATGATTAAATATTCACACAAACATAAACATAGTTATAGGCCGTTCACGATAAAGTTAGCACTGTATAAAGTTTTCTTTCAGCCGTTTTACTGTTATCTTTACTATTTTTAGTATGAAAAATTCCATTTAACTTAATACCAACGTAAACATTTCAACACTCTCAAAAGTTAATATCTACTGGCCTAATAAAACATATTTTTAATTAATTACAATTTTTGCTGAGTGTTCAGTTTATAGTGAACAGCCTATACTTGATTTTACTTATTGTGTCCATCTAACTTAACATCACCTTAACCCCACAATAAGGGATTTAAATAACCTTCTATAATTAGATGGGTACACAACGAACTGAACAGTGGCTTTTTGTATACGTTTCATGGAAGTAACCTAATAATTTGGCATACACAAACTACAGGCCCTAACTAAATTGCTATCCAATACCTTCAAAATTGCCAACTTCCAATTTGCCAATAAAGCTCGTTCATATAAACACATACCTATACAATAGTTATACAAAGCGGTTCTTTCTTTTAATTATCGAAAAGGCCTACAGCACTCAAACATAACTACTGGTGTTTAAAAATTTATTCTGTTTTGACCCGAAGAAAAAAACTAGGTTATGGCATGTTAAAAAATCATAACCACCCCCCAAAACAATTTGTTGGCGAGTGCCATTCAAATTATCTCGGACACCCTAAATATATTAATGATTTTAAAAAAGAAAGTATATCTGTTAAAATTCGCGACTGAGGTTGCCTAGAACCAAAATTTGCAATACTACAAACGAACACACACTAACGTTAAATTCACAGACTCGGGCGAGATTGTATCCCAATTACACAATAAACATGTGAATAGTTTTTCTACGGTGGTGTAGTGTATTTAGGCAAATATCAACTCTCCTCTCCATTTGTGAACTTTCCATTACTTTCTTGCTGCCACGTTCTTCGTTGTTTATACTCACAGAACCATAGATAAAACGAACTAAAAAAAGGTGGCCAACTTACGCATCGGAAATGTTTCTTTATTTCATCATAAATAGAGTAATTTTCGGACAAAAGGGCAGCCAACCTACGATTACCATCAAAACAAAACGATTAAAGGTATCTCACAGAAGCAACATCTTCCACAGAAGTAAATTATAGCGTCGGAAGCAATCAGTGGCGTACAGAATCAATCGCAAGAAACAAAACGCTATTTCGACAGCCGAAGTAAAGCAAATTACTTCATGACGGAACTTTGCTTCGGCCGTACAGAATAGGACTGCTGGTGCAAGTACAACCTGTCACAAGTGAAGAGTTAGGAGGGGGGGGGGGGAGTTTGTGGTTGTAACTCTATCCCTTCCGTAGCTAAATTTAAAAAAAAAACGTTTTTAATTTCTTCTTAAAAATTAGTAATATTTTTCTAGTAGAAAATTCTTTCTACCTATTACATTTCTCTACTTGAAGCATAAACAGACGATTAAAATATAGTAATTTTTCCGGATAAACATATCGTCGACAGCAGCATGGTCATAAGAGATGGGTATCCACTTCAATTTTGTAACTCGGATTGACAAACGCAACTTATATTCTCATTCCTGTCTTACCACTGACCCGAACCCAGAATGCACCATAAGCCCACGCATAACCAACTGCTAAGTAGAGGTCGGCCAATGAAATATTAAACGTAGTTGAATACAAATACAATGCAATTCAGTATAGTTCATTAGTTTTCTAATATCATAGCATATATGGTGAGGTTTTATTTTAAAACTGCAGAGAACCTCAAGGTAAGACAGTCATTTTAAAACACGTACAGCGTAAAAGTTTATATTTGTTTTTGTTTTCACAAAACGTAGCGTATCCCTGCAATAACTAAATTTCATTGTCGTGAATATTTTTGCCTGCACAAAAAAGTACACAAGTGGTGAGTGATTGCTGATATTGTAAACGTATAGTTATGCTGCCACAGTAGTACAGGAAGGAGGCAGCGACGTCGGATCGTACACACGAGATAATACCTTGGGATTTACCTGTGTGACAATCATGCCTGGGGATGCGATTGGTTGTCAGCCTTCCTTGGCTATCTCCTATTCACCCTGTTCTGAGCAAGAGCATAGTCAGGATTTTGACTCGTGTGAAGGAGGACAAAATATTTGTAATATCTAGTAGCAGGCACTGTTATTGTTGATTTTTAAATTGCTACTAAGAGACTGGAAATTAAAAAAAATCTCGTTTCTTATTATTAGCAGTACTTATTATTGTAGGGATATAACAGTTTTGTAATACATATTTGTATTTAAATAGAGAAAGGCAATTTATCTGGATAATCCCCCTTATTTTTAGGCTACATGTCTGCAGTTTCGCTTCTACTCCATACTCATCGATATTACCGTCATTGGCTCTTAGTACCTTAGAAGTGCTGTCCTATATTCTGAAATCACTTATACTTACTTGTAGTTATGATTTTTGTGTATTTTCGCAAGAAACATTCATTCCACATGTCCGACTGCCATCAGGCAAGTCGTAAGTTTAGTTCCGAAATGTTAACTTCTGCAATGTTTATTTCATTCATTTAGAAGGTAAAGTAAATGGGCTTTACGTCTTGTTGACAGCGAGGTCGTTAGAGACGATGAGACAACTTTGTACAATGGCAGGAGGTGGGAGAAGAATCGTCGATGTCTTCTGTAATGAAATCATCCCAGAACGTTAGCATGCAGCGACTTCAGAAAACCATGGAAAACTGAAATCAGGATGGCTGGAGTCAGGGATCGAACCCGGGTCCTCCCGAATTCAACATTGCCCAGTCTTTTGTTTAGAAAAAAGTCATTTTATTCCAGTGTTACCAATTCAATACATGTATTGTATCCTACGTCTAATAATGAATATGACTGGTACGATTTCACTATCAATGCTACTGTACTGTTACCATCGAGTCACAATATTACTGGCACAAGATCTAGGGGGGAAATGTATTTTGTTGGTTTTAAATAAATGTTTTATTCAGATTTGGCATAATTATAAAATGTTCTATATAATCTCCGGCACCTTAAACAATGTCAGTGAAGACATCACATTTCACTACATAAAAAGACTTCAATTTTTAAACATGTTTACAGTATTTTAAATTTTTCAGTGCATGGTTGGTCACCATTCAATAGTAGTTACACTCGTGGAAATGAACGAGGAAGAAACACAAACACTTTAAACAATAGAGGCAATATCAGACAACAGCTCGAAATTTGTTTACGAAACAAATTAGCCATACAAGAAATCTGCAAATAAATATGTGACAAACATGACATTAAAATGAAAATTACTTTTGTGAAAATATAATTTCACTAATTGCAGAGGCGACTTCAACATGTGCCCTATGTAAAAAATAAAAAAGAATTTAATGAGCGGAAAAAAAATTTACTCCTTATGAACACAAAATGTATATACTGTAGGTCTTGAATGTTTCTTTTATTACATTTATGACTGATATTTATGCTCATAGCATGCACCTCCTAGAAAAGGTCTTTTCTACATAGCAAAAACTTAACTATCAAATACCACACAGCTCACAAAGTGGAATTAAATACAATGTAATAATTGTTCAATGACATAATTTTAAATTGCTGGCATTTCTTTGCGTACTTCTATACACATTTCCTGAAAAAAAAAAAAATTGTTTTGTACTACACAAACGCAATAATTTATGGGCAAATGATTTGCGAATTAACCAACTTTATGTTATACTTTTAACGCATCCTGAGCTAATTCTGAAGTAATCAATGTGAGCTTTTATCAATCATGGACCTGAAGTAAATAGGAACACACAGTCTCTTGCACACCAGAAATTGATTTGCAAAATATGTCGGCTGCTGACAGCAATTGCATTTAACATGTTAGTAATATTAGTGAACAACAGACAAAATTTTCTTATTTAATAAAAACATATAACAGGTTTTCATTTACACTTCATGTTTAAATAAACAAGGTAAAAATATTTTAAGCCAGCAGCTTCCTCTTTTTATTTTATTGCAATTCATTTTTTCTCTCACTTGCAGTATGTAAGCAGGCTCCCTGGCAGAAAGTTTTCTAGGAATCCTTCCATCGACTATTTCTGGAACATACATTCCAGATAAAACTGACAAGCAGCGGCAACATCTTTCCATCCCAAAAATTAACATATTTTTCTATGCGCTCTACAAAAAAAGGTTTATTGAGTAATATGGCATATGTAACAAAAATGGTCCTGTTGTTGCAACTGTCTAGGACCTATCGTTTTGGTTCAAATCACAATTGGAAATTAGGTCCAGCAGTACGGAGCCTAGACTTTGTACTTGTGAGCTCTCGGCAGATATTAGATGATGGACTTTCACTGTAAACAACATGTATCGTAACCGTAATTATGTTAATGAGCTCGCAATTTTATCGCTACAGTAGTAACTTCATGTGTGTGTTGAACGTGAAAAGTCGGTACTGGATCGTCAATATGATAGAAATGTTCAGAGTTTTGTTATTTTACGTTATTTAATTTCCGATATTTCGTAAAAATAAAAGTTTAAAATTCATTTTACAAATGCTGTTTCTTCCATATTATTTAATTTAGGCACAGAGTGTTCTCTACAATTTCAACTAATATTTTCCACCTGCCACAGTTTGTTGGACAAATTTAGATACTACCTGTATATCCTCAACAGGTGTAGCACAACAAGAAAAAGTTAATTTACAATTATTTGCGTTATTTGTATATACATTTGGCATCAGATTTTTCCCCCTTTTTGACCCTATTGAGTGAGTGAGAGATTTTGGTCAGCGCTTAACATATAGATTTTCAGCGCTGGTGAGTGGAGAAACGTCTGAATGGAAGGGGTGGGGGAACGAGAGATTGCCGAGAAAAGTTGACCTGTATGAATGAACATGTCACAATTTATACCAAGTTCAAATATGACCATACTTTTTCAATATAAATTACTGTCTGCTGATGTCAATAATTGCAAAAATTAAGTTGGGGTCATATTAAAAAGTTTGAATGAAGTTCCAAATATGTTAGCTTATGAACGTTTACCAAATGTATATACGGTTCTCAACAGCGATAACGTTTGGCAGAACTTTTAGAAACAAGAACTTAAGTTACTAATACAGTCAATGCAGTTAAACAAATCAGAAACAGAAGATGCTCCATTACTCGTTTAATTTATTACCATTAGCTTATTACTAACAGGACACACTTGAAAAATTAATGGAGCCGTAGTGGTCCAGGGACTAGAGTGTTAATCTCTTATCTGTAACATTCCGGTTAGATACCTAAATAAATCTGTCATATTTTAGCATGTAGGAATTATGCTTGGACGATGCATTCAATTGACGAGTTTTCACGGTGATACTCTGTTTCTCCCTTCCTTCGTTCCAGTTGATACTCCATAGTTAACTTGTCTCACATTTCGTCGACTCTACAGCCGTTAATGTGTATCACCTCTAATTGGACGGTTTAATTTTAATGTTTCTTTTAATCACATGAATATTATGGAATTATACATTGACTGATTATTATACCGTGACCACGTTGGTGTTTTCGTGTAATTTTTTAATACTCTACAGAATGTTATTTAATTTTTTATATTCAGTAGGTAGTAATGTCTCATTGTATTTATTCATTATTATTTTTAAGAAAATATAAAATTACAAAATACGTATAAACGAAGTCCGGTTTTTCTCTGTAAAGTTTACAGTCTTTATTATCATGAAACTGGGCATAGGTTTGGTGTTGTGTACTGTAGCTCTTTATGTTTATTAGTATAATTAATGTGAAGTCAGCTGATTCTGTCCAATGTTCAGTTGGTACCAAGGCCACAGATAACCAGCAATCTAGACAGTGCTTGCTATTACACACATTATCGCTCGGTGGTGGGAGGATAATGTTTTGAAGACTCGGTTGACTCATTTTCTTTATTTTTACAGTCATATTGATTACCCTTTGTTTATATTACCACTGACAGCCAAAACGGCATACAGTAGTAATCTGTTTCTGTTCGCCGTCTCGGCCATATATCACGTATTTGGATGTAATTCAAAGAGCAAAATAAAAGTATTTATTTCCTCGATTATTTTACTATTCATCTTGGAATGGCGGTGGTGAAGCGGTCACATTGCTCGCTTCCCACAAAGTCAGTCCAGGTTTAATTCCAAGCCAAGTAACTAAGGAATTTCGGTAATGGGAATCGTGGTGAACGATGTAGTTGGTCGGTAGGTTTTCTCGGAGAGCTTCCATTTCCTACGCCTTTACATTCTGGCGCTGATCCATATTCACATCATTAACCATCATTTGCTCTTAATTATATTGCTTACGAGCCGCCAAAATCTCATCATTTTCCGCCACAGCGATCCATATCCAGGTTCGATTCCCAGCGAGTGAACCCAAATTTCTTACACTCCGGTACTGCTCTAAAGTCACGTAATTCATTCTCATCTGTTCTAAAACATTAGCTGTTGAGCTACCAACATTTCCCTATCTACTACGTAAATGTCTTACCAAATTAAAAATCAAGTAAAACATTTGGTATGCGACTGACGAGGTTTTGAATGGTCACTCAAAAGAATAATTATTAATGTCACTGAATAAAGTGATTGCATTCTGTGAGACAGTTCGATAAGTAGACCTATAATTTCTTAGCACACATCATTTCAATAAACTGTCATATTTCGACCTTTTTGCAGCACGAACTCAACCCATCTTCTTCCTCACAGACTTGTTTGCCAGAGCGTGTTTTCCACGGAGAAACTTCGCACGGACCGAGCAGGCGCAGGGCACGCATGTTGAGTGCTTGCAGTATATATGGCAACCCTGCGCGGGTTGACTCGTCTCCGTCCGACTCCACACGAGCATCTGCCACACGGCTTCCCAACCACGCTGGCCGCAATGACCTCGACAATATTTTCTTTTTCTTATAGTTTACACGGCTTTAAAGCTACATATGAACCCTCGCAGACTTTTCTGATGCATTTTTCTTGATAAAAAGAGCAATAGAAACGAATATTACGTACATCTAATAGCCCGTTAGTTATGAAGTTATTATAACTTAAAAAATACGAAAAAAATAGTTCGCCTTCAAAAAAAAATTTACCTGTGTAGCTGAAATAATGTTGTAAATATCTTGAATTTTCCGTTTATTTCACACTTTCACCCTATCTTTAATGCTAGCGTCTGGAACAGCCTTAACCTTTTTAGCAGTTTCTGGAGGAAAAAGTACGCTAAGGAGATTCACTTTAATTCTCCTACCCCTCTCTCCCTCTGTGTGTATGTGCAGGCACTTCTGAACCTAGTGGACCAAATTTCTTAAAACCTTTACTTAATAAGGTGACAGGACTTTACTGTATTTTGTTCAAAATACATTTACATTTTCAAAATGGTAACCATTTCAACAATTCTTGACTCCATTATATTTCTAAATGAACTACTTTTTTAATTTAATCAATGTAATACCTAGCAATTTGAACAGCTGAGAACTATTTAAGCCAAATGATATTTTAATAGTTCATCTGATAAACTTTGATCTTAGCTGGGTTTAGTTTTGTAATTTTTCATTCAGAACATTGAAAGATATTAATTAGTAAAACTTTTTTGTTATTGTCATGTTCTGTGAACTACAAGATTAAATTTAATAAAATACAATATTTTGACAGTTTGTCGCACAGACTTCGATATACTTAAGTAGTCCTTTTTGTTCTAGGTCAACCATGTTAGAAAATAACATGTCACAATGATATGGTACATTTCAGATGTGTGTTACCAACTGTAATTTTCTGAGTTAATATGCACCCACATTGAGGAAATCATGCTCACTAATAACGTTAGTAACGTCTTATACACTAAAGTACGTAGTTTCCAGTTCACTTTTTTAAATTAAACGTGTGTACAGACTACAGTTACATAAAAAAATCATAAATATCATGAAAGAAAAAACTATTTACATTGTCATCAATTATTTAATTTATTAATTAGCAAATAAATTTTCTACGAACTGCTTGAAAAACTAAAAAAAAAGCTTAGCAATCACTTTTTCTGCACACAACTGTGAGTGACAATATTCATCACATTATTTGCTACGACTCCACTGACAATACCTAGGCAATGTTG
Source organism: Medauroidea extradentata (assembly GCA_003012365.1). Taxonomy (NCBI): domain Eukaryota; kingdom Metazoa; phylum Arthropoda; class Insecta; order Phasmatodea; family Phasmatidae; genus Medauroidea; species Medauroidea extradentata. The sequence goes on along the minus strand of PNEQ01023635.1, from coordinate 5,605 downwards.
CACAGCAGCTAAAAAACATTTGTAACTGTAAAATTTGATAATAAATTATGACAGTCTTAGCCTGTACATAAAAAGAAACTAATAAGTTTTTTATGGGAGTAAATTACTGGGCTGTGAAAACCAGTTTGGTTTGTAATCTACATGATATATTGGCTTCTTGTAGCAGCAATTACCTATCAGTTGTGAAATATTAGCTCTAGCTCTGCCTCTGCACACAAGATCAAGGTTATCAGAAAGTTCAAGTACAGCATGATTCATAAACCGGACAATTACTTGCAAGTGATACGTGTACATCTCTGTTATTTCAAAATCAACTCTCTGATATGGCTGCAACACACTTCCTACTGTTAGGCACTTATGTAGCCTTACAGAATCTATTTTTTATATATAGGCCAATGTGATAAAAGGCCAAATGAGTCATTTGACAAAGAAATAGATAACTGGAGTGCACAGTGCTTATAAATATTATAGTGAGCCATCCACTGGAAGTTGGAAATTTTCTTCATTGAACAGCCTAAAAACCAACATTGGATTCGACTAAAGTCACCCAACAGGGCCCAAGTCACTCTATGTATGGTATTTTTCTCACCATTTTGTGTACATTATTTTAGGAGCAACAATTAATTATATTCTTCACATGCATCGGGGAATTTACTTTGAACTTCATAAACCATGAAAATATTCAGCAACTTATAAAACTAGGTGTAGAATGGTTGCCAGTAAAGCATTGAACCTCAATGTATGTAAAATATGCAGAGCCAGAACTATACAAATTGTCTAAAAGGTACAGTACAACTTAAATTTTATACAGAAATAATTTTTAACACTGATAAACGATTCTCAATTTAATTTTTAACACATAAAAAATCCTATTATTTAGGTCTTTATTCTTGGCAAAATAAAAGGTGTAGCCCACAGTATTTCTGTTCTGAATGCTTCTGGTACAACACTGAAAAAGAAAAATTTCCTTCACCTTATCTGTCACAATAACTCTTACGCTTGTACATATGGAAATACCAATAATTTTGTTAACTATAATTTTAAAATTTATTTTAACTACTGTATGTATGTTTTGGTCATTAACAGTTCTACTAAAATTGATGTTTACTTACACAGTAAGATATAAATGTTTAGACAAAATATACTTGCATATAACAATAATAATAATTTCACTCGCAATTGGAAAATCTCCGATGACCAGTTCTAATTGCTTCCACAGTTACTCCCCAAATCCCTCTTAAACTTTGCAACTCCCTTCACAAACACCAACACCTCCGAAAGTAAATTCCATAAATTCCACTCGCTCACCGATCTCCCAACTGCCTAACCCGTTCCATTCTATTCTGAATCTTCTCACTTTTATTCTTTCTTCCTCTATACTCTACCTTAGTTAATACATAACCTAACTTAACCCAGTCTCCCACTGTATTCATCACTATGTACATCGTGAGAAGCCTTTCCAATATTTTCCTTTCCTTTAATAAATTCCACCCCAATTACACATATCACTACACAATAGTTTTTACAAGAAATTGCTGCAACTAATGGAGCTGACTTATGAAATGTATTGGATAAAAATTTTTAAATATAATGTAGGCCTATTGCATGCGCAAAATTAATGCCGGAATGTTGGAACTTTTGACTGACTTGCTAGCAAATTAAAAATTGTATTCATTCAAGGAAAAAACAAAAAAACAATTCATGGAGTGTCTAGGAGGTAGTAATATACGGAAAGTGGAAGGAATGCTTGGTAACTGATTGAGAAACATCAACAAATACACACTGCTTGATGCCTATGTTCCCTATTCTTTAAAAATATTATTACTGATCAATAGCAGACTTGGTGATCCAACCCTGCAATTTTTTAATACCATTTATTTTTCACTAAAAAAATACAGTAAAAACTTTAAATAATGTTTCAAAGCAATATTGTTTCTATGTGATCACCAAAACTGTATAATTAAATTAAATTTTGCACTAAAACGCAATCTGACACTTAAAATCAAATAGCACTTTATGTAGTACAGCTTTCAACATATTCGTCCCAATCAACTACCCCATTAAGGGTGTTCAAATGGCAAAAATTAATAGGTTTACATTTGTACGTCACAGTGTCAGTATAGACATTAGGCTACTTGAGATGCCACTTTCCACTTGTGAAAAATGTAATCTGCCACATTCATATTGTCGGGGAGAGATAGGGAATACAGGGTGAAGTGGTGCGCAAACAATCAACAAGATAGATGAACTGAAGTGTGAAGAGCAAGTATGAAGCACCCTCGCATGTTTACACAACCAGCAGCGTTGAACACCAACAAACAGCTGGGGCGAGAGTTATGCACGCTAGCCCCACGTCGCACACATAGGCAGTGCCAGTACCACGTAAGAGCCAAATTCAAGACGGAGACTGAAAATTCATACTTAATTAGTAAAACCTATACATATCAGCCTCGGCCTTGCATGCAACAACAAAAGCATAAACCATGATCATAAATTACTTTGATACGTAGAATTAATTAGCAAGTACAAAAGTGTACACTAGTTCTAAGGTTGTCACCCTTTTCAGTCCTCTAGTTCATGCAACTACGTAAAGAAGGAAATGAACGGCAGCCTTTCCTCCTTAAATCTGTGGCCTTTCCACCAACACTCCTACTCGCCTCTCCCCCACACTGCACTCCTGTCAGCGAGCATGCGTATCAGGAATTGGTTATCCCCATTGGTGGTACAAATGTCATTTCATTTTTAATCAACTAAATTTTTAATTACTACAAGACTTTAGATTTAGGCTACATCAAATTTTCTAGGTTTTTTGGGATATACTTTCTAGAGCACAAAACAAGTCTCAAAAACCTACAAAATTTTAAGGAAACCAAAAACCATGCAGCAACCTTGACTTGTTGATTTTAAATGGACTGACATCTCGATATTTACCTTATCACTAATCCTTTCTAGTACTAGGCCCTACCACTTGAACAGGCCTAACACATCTATTACAGACTCCTCCCCCTCTTCATGCCATCTAGTCGGTTCCCCTACTGCCTGCACCAAGCCTCTGCGCTGCCATTCTCTACAACACCCATCTTTGCTACACCTCTTCTACACTAACCCATTCCACCAACCCTCATACTCCATCCCTTACACACCATACCGCAGTCAAAGGATCTATGTAAATTTATACTGTTTACATTCACTGTCCAGTACCTACTCGTTCAACCACGTCTTCACTGCTACAGTACTAGATCCGTCCCGTATACTACTTGCCATACATAGCCTACTCCGACAGTTTACAACCATGATTTTTATTGCATCACTTTGGTTTTTAATCTTGCACACGTCGCCTCGCGGGTTGCCGCTTGTGAGGAATTAAAGGAGGGAAACTAGGCATCAAAAGCAAGTAAACAAGAACTCATTTCAACAAACTGAAACATAACACAAAGGAAACAATTTCGAAATCAAGGAAAACATATGATTAGTCATGATAACAGGTAAACCTACCTAAATACTTTACGTTAAAAAATAAATAAATGACTTACCAAATACAATAAGTAGTACGATTTTTGCGTCCATTTTCACAATATACTATGCTCTCAGACACGTACGAAACCTTCTACGTTTTTATTCGAAACTGTCAGATCTAACACTTGTCTGCTACCGGCTAGAGAAAGAGGCGCAGTCTCCTAAGTAAAAAAAAAAACCCTCTAAAATTCAAAGGGAAAAATAATTGATTTTGAGATCTACGACCGTTAAATTGCTCACATAGATAAAAAAATCACTTTCCTGCGAAAATCAGCATAAATGATTACCGCAACTATCAGGACTTGTCTGTCACAAAAAGTATACAAGGGTCTGTCACAATGCAGTGGCGGCTTGACATACCACAAAAGAAAATCACGTGCACGAAGATAAGCAATTCAGAATCGATTGTTCTTTATAGCTATCGATAGCTATTCATATTAACAATACATCGCAAGAAAGCAAAAGGGATGAACACAAAGAACAGCTACGGTACATTAACCTTACCTTAGATAGTAAATCTAAAACCGTGGTTTGACCATCCGCCGATGTTGTACATCACGGTTTTCTGAAAATAGAAAATAGCGTGGGTGGCGGAAACAGTGGGTCACAGGGGTCAAATAACCCATTAATAATCTGCTGTAAAGATCAGTTCTTACAGTCTACTACATAGGTGCATAGTATTAAGTAGAAAATGCAGACTGAGGCTATTTCCGAATTCATAGGATTAATCCTCGGATTCCTGAATCCTTGCAACCTTCACAGCAATGCATCCTTCGTGGTGAGGGTGCATTTGTGTATAAACATACCTTCCGAATTCCCAATTCAAACAAATGACTATCACAAGGGTGTAAGGATGCTTGCCATGCATCCTTGAGCCAAGGATGTGAGGAAGGGTGCATCTTGGATCCTCGGTAGAATTCGGACACGAATAAAAATGGTCGCATCCTTCATTATGCACTTTTCAAGGATGCGAGGTTGCGAAGGATCCTTCACGGCACTATTCAGAAACAGCCTGAGTATAAGCACATTCTTCACGTGAACATGTGGCTACTTTTACATAGGTAGATAATTGATAGTTATAAAAATTAATTGCTAATAATTGTTCTCGGCCTTTTATTATTGATTCCTCTTATATATCAATGATCTGTCTACAACTGTCTCAAGTGGTAATTTTGTGTTATATGCCGATGAAACTAATATACGTATCTATTCTAGGCGACTATCCAACAAACCTAAATGACAGCATAATGAAATTAACAGGTGAAATCGCAGAATGGTTCAGTTTAAATTGTTTAGTACTAAATAAAATAAAAACCACTTGGATACACGAGCCCCAGTTATATCCATCAGTGACGATGAGATAACTCAGACAGCTGCCATGAAAATCTTAGGAATTTACGTTGACGAGAATCTAAACTGTAAACCCCGCATTACAAATGTGTCGAAGAAAATCAGTTCCTCGCTATTTGCTATACTAACAATATCCAAACTTATTAACTTAAGTGCCTTGAAAATGATCTACTTTGGGTATGTTGAGGCACATTTAAGGTACCCGGTATGGTATAATATGATGGGGTAACTCCACAGACACTACAAAAATATTCATTTTTCGAAAAAAACTAGTTAGAATAATGATGCAAGCCAATATTCGAGCTTCCCTTACAGCTCACTTGTCGCAGCGACATTGCAGGGACGTCACAATGTCCCATTTTGGTCATGTCACTATTTCGACCTGATCAAGATGTCGCAGTAATGTCTCTGTTGTGACTACTGTAATGTCATTTCTGAGACATTGCTATGACGTTTCTTTTGGTCACATTACTATTTTAGACCTGAACACGATGTCGCTGCGACGTTCATATTGTGACCACTGTATTTTCACGTTGGTAATGTGACACCGTCAGACCCCAGCCTTTTTACTCACGACACACCTATAAGAGTGCTTCACGAGTTTATTCCCCAGCGCAGTGTAAGTCTGGGTTAACCCGGTGCAACCAGGGGCGAGCACCTCGCACGCGATCTGACACCGGGTCAGTGTGCTAACACAACGGACCAAAAAACACCCGAGAAAGTAGAAGTAAAACGTTTA
>PNEQ01023632.1:0-10451 GCA_003012365.1 Medauroidea extradentata | reverse complement strand
ATATATATATATATATATATATATATATATATATATATATATATATATATATATATATATATGTGTGTGTGTGTGTGTTTATTTATTTATTATTTTGTTCTTTCCTATAACAAACCCAGTGTGTTCCAGAATATTAAGAAACGTCTAAACTAACTTTCCCACGCCCTCTTTAAGTGGTGATTTAGGAAAGTCATCAATCATAAACATACCGCAAATATATTTAATATTTAATTTTTTAAACACCAGAATTAGGCCTACTGAGTGAAGTCACTTTCATTTCTAAATTTTTTATACTTGTTCCTAATGTTCCTAACTCGAAACATACCTACGTTGTTCTTCAAGTTCTTGATCCGTCTTTTTGGCATTAATTACAGATGTAGCAATAGATGATGCATCACCAGCCAATGTCCGAGAGCTCCTAATGAAGCAAGAATTAACGCTAAAAATCCTTTATAAACTGTTAACCCAGTACAAGTTATCATTACTTTCGACATTTTTTTTTTCAGTTGTGGTACAGAGACAGAGAGTCGTCTATTTGCCTTATTTTAGCTTCTTCGTTTTACATTCAGGCTGTTCTTTTGTTAAAAAAAGAAACTATATTTAAACTCCTTAGCTCAGCGGGATACTTTCTAATGAGAATGGGAGACGGAGTAATCAAAGTGCGGAACATAGTGTGAGATCGAACAATACCAATTCTTACCAGTCCTTTTGAGATGTTCCATGGGCTAGAATACATATCAAACACTGTACTGCTGAGTAAAGAAATGGGAAAAATAATACTTAAAAGGAATTACGGAATTTTAATACTAAAAAATATTCAGAAATTATTCTGGATGAAAGAATACTGAACTTGTTGGTAAAATTTAGAGAAAAAACTATGTTATATGTAGTTGTCATAAAACTGGGTGATTATGAACACTGGGGTGAATATAAAAATAACTTTAAATCTAAATTTTCGGAAATAATTCCGTTTTAAAAATTAAGATTTTAGGTTTTTTATAGTAATTATAATATTTTTTTAAGCAAAAGGTGTCAGCTAGGAATTTATTTCTAATTTTATTTCTATTTACCCCTGTGTTTCTAATCGCCCCGTTTTACGGTACCCAACACTAAATTAAAACAATATCCTGCTACCACCTCACAGTAACTTAATTCCTGCAAATATATATATATTTATATTTAATATTACCTGAGTTCCTGTAATCGAAATACATACGTTTATTGCACCGTACTAAAGCTCAGTTTGTTGCGGTAGAGTACATAATAACTTCACGTCACATGCCACTGGGGAATTTATAATCAAATTAAGATTGCAGAAAATCAATGACACTGGATTTGTTACGATGGCGGTTCAATATAGTAATAAAAATTATAAATTTGAGTTCAAAATTTAATTTTTACAATTTGCTACTATTAAATATGCTATGATACCTACACGTATGCTGATTAGCAACTATAGGTCTGTTACGCTACTTCAAACATAATTAAGAAATTTATATGGGCGCAGTTCATTAATATAAAAAATACGTCTTACAAAGGTTGGCGTCGGCGATAGCTTGAAGTTCACTAAAAAAACTAGTTTATTTTAACAAGAAAATTGACTGTTGTTAAACTGGCAAACTATTAAAAATTCACACCCGCGCAGTTCGCCACTCCCAAAGCAAACTGACATTAGGATGGCGGTAGATTTTTCTCTTGAACAAAATATTCGCGGAGAAGACCTACGGCGTCCATCTTCATCAAACGGGTGACAAAATCAGAAGAGGGCGCATAAAAGAAATTCGCAAAACAATTGAAAATTTGGACATACAGTCCAAAGAGCTGTAAATGACCTCGCTGCATAGAGAATGCAGTTCCCGGAACATGTATACTCACGAAGCATAGAACCCAATAAAAAAATAGAGTGATGTAGCTTAAATAAAAATTAAACTACATGCAAAAATTTAAATTACTGAAAATTAACAATATTATACAGTGAGGTTAAAATATCAAATAATTGTATTGTTTAAAATTTAAGGTTGAAATATTAATAATAATATTAGAATACGGACATACAATGCGAATATACATAAGCAAAATATCCTGTAACTCAATTACAGATTCCAATACAAAAATTTTTACTTTAATTTATATATACAACAAAATTTATCAATATTTAATTATTATTCTCCAAATAATTTCATGTTCAAAATGCACATCTAGTGACACCAGCCCACACAATTCAGTTAAGATCTGCATCTGGAGCGAACACTCTTTCAAAAGCTTTCTTTACTAGTTATATCAGCTACAAGTCTTTCAGCTATATCACTGTGATGTTGATAAGCTATATCATGTTCCATTGTTGCTGCATACAATGTATTTATTGGTATCACCTCTCTCAAGTCTCACTTTTAATCTAGTTCCAGTACATAAAAAGTAGAATTCAAGTGCATGCAACTCAAATTGTAATGAATTAATTACAACATTCAGTATTCCTTTTTCATGATGTTCTGATTCCCCTTCCCCCCCTCCCCAAATAAACAGCTTGATTGTGTTTAATACTCGTATACGATACTGTATGCCTATTAAATTTTTCACAATAAAATAACTAAGTTTACTATTGAGTATATCCACTATCCCCACTTTTTCATCATAATAGTTATCATTTCCTACATTTTTTCACAATGTATAACTAAAAGTCGATGGATAAGCTTTTATATACAACTATCAGTTATTAGTGGTATTGGTGTAATTGAGTTTTGTAGTATATTTGATCCTGATTTGGGGTGCAAACTTTTTAAATCTGTACCATAAATTGGCTTAATTATGTTAATGTACTTCCAACATATATTCGAATTTATTTTTTTACTAGGTTTGTGTTCTTCACATGCAACATTGGTTTCAAAAACAATTTTTATGAAATTTACATATTCATCATCAGTGAATTTATCTTCGCAGTAAATTTTACCATTTTTTTTTTAGGAAACTACAAAGTCATTCTGTTAACAAACTACAAACTTATTCTGCAAATTTATATTTTCTATTTTGACAATTACAATATCATATTAATATATATGTTTGTATCACCAATGTAAAAATCATGACAGTCACCATGTAAACCATATCTTTCCAAAAGAACATTTAGTTTTTGAGAAACATCTTTTATCGAGATTAATAGTAAAATCATTAAATAGTTTAATTCCGGACATTTGTTGAAATTTCTCTCCTAAAATAATTGTATTTTAAAATATAATTCTTGTGGTGTTGGTGGATAATCTAAATTTTTAACAAATACAAGAACAAGTTCTTTAATTAAATTTTCATTATCGTATGTAATATTTTCTATTTTTCTCCAAACCATGTATTGCTTCTATCATAGGTTGTTTATTTTTTTATTTTTTTCATAGGTGTCTATGTTAATTTTTTTTTAACTTTAAATTTTTCAGTTAGCTGTCAACTTCTTAAATATTATTTTTAGCTTGCTCTTCTGTTGTCTTTTATATAAATTTAAAATGTGTAAATTAAGTACTACAGTGTTCAAATGAGCCAACATCATATTCAAATGAGTCAATGTCACATTCATAGATGAATATGTTTATAAATGAGAATATTTTTAATTAGAATGTATACTGCTTCAAGTGTAAACAACATACAGTAAGTGATAATATTGCGCATGAACCTACAAAATATGTAAAACATGTCTTAAAATGTGTGTGTAGTTGTTGTTTTACCAAAAAGTCTATGTTTGTAGATGGGAACGAAAAACGCAATAATTTTGCTTTGTCAAATCAGGCATCTGTAAGGTGCAATATTGCAAATGAGCTTTAAAACCAGCCCGAAAAAAATATTCTTGAATAGTTGTTCTATATTTCGAAGTAAATAATCTTTGGCAAGCTCATTCAAATGAAATTATTTCTGGATCTTCAAAATTAATATTGACAAAATTAACAAATAATTTAAGTATATGGTAACGGTTATTGATAATTGTTTTCAAATTTGCATGGGCAATATCATTAAAAGTTAAAGTGAAAATGTTACATTAGCATTTAAAAGTATATTAAACTTTAGATAACCTAAGCATCTTCACACAGGTAATGGAAGGAAATTTAATAATAAACTGTTTCAGACCTCAACGAATAATAACATTACAAACTACTTAACATGTAGCAAAAAGAAAACTAGTGTTGTTGAGAGATTGAGTAGAACCTTGAAGGTGAAATATTGGAAGATGTTCACTATACTGAAAGCTACATGTAGGGAGAGATATTGAAGGAGGTTGTACACCAAATTTATCGACTAAATTATTTTAAATATCCAAATTATTACACACAAACACAGCAACATACAAAATTATATATTTTCAAAATGAACCCATTAAGCCCATCCAAGACTGGAGCAAATCAGCCCTCTCACATATTACAATAAAATTGGAAATATACACTCTGAATTACATAAATAGACAGCTTACATGGTGGCAGAACTGAATAAAGCTGGTGTGTGCTCCCAGGGCGCTTCAGTCTGAGGAAGGACATAGTAGAGAGAGGTTATGTCGCTTGAATTCTCCTCCCCGTAAGGAAGGCGAGCATAAGAAATCAACCGTGCTACTTTCTATCGGCACACTACGTATTGACATAGAGTACGGCGGAGGAGGGAAGACACGAGACGAGGATAGGTTTGGAACACTAATGCGCATCTCGTCATGCGATGCGACGCGACCGACACAGCGACAGTCAAGTCAATCAGACCTGCCAAACATTTGTGTATACACGAATAATCTTTGAAGCTAAACTCGTCATTAATTGCAAACCACACATCCATGTGACTCCAAAACTTTTACAGTAGGCCCTATATTAATAAGCTGTTCTGCCCAGAATGATGTAAATTTTTTTAAACCTTGAATACTGACATTCTTAATATATATTTGTTGGACGTGTTACTGACCATAAATGGGAAAATGTAAATAAAATCACAGTAAGCAGCAGCTGTTTTTGTTCTTGGTGATATATGGAGAGTGGCAGCGAATGGAACAGGAAATTCTATATTTTATTTGACATGACTGAAGAATTGCATGTAATGTTGTTATTTTGGTGACAGAACACTGATAATATATCAGTCGCTATTAAACATAAATATCTCACGACTGAACAAAACATTTCATTTATAAAAGCTCTGTTTATGACAAAAACAAGACGTTACTAACATAGCTTATAATTCTACTTTCCTCAAAGTGTGTGAAAATTAACCCTGAAGGCCAAAATACTTTACGTACATCTAGGAATATTGAATAATAATATTAATTAAAACACATTATAATCGAAACGTACAAACATTTGTCAGTTTACTAAGCAATATACCCATACCCAGGTTGATTAAAATGAAGAAAAAAATATCTGAGGTATTTTTTCTGTTAAAAAGGTAGAAAATTTATGGATATATTTTAAAATATTGCCAAAGGAGGAAAGAAATACACAAAAGTCCAGTCAAATAACAAGCTGTAATGTATTTCCCGAAATTAAAGACCTTCGCGAAAATATTTCCCAAAATACGTTATGTTGTGAAAAAATTACATGGTTGCCTTTATAACAATATGAACACATGATTTATGAAATACACAAAGTCAAGTCAGCTTTGTATGTAGTATATGCCTACCAAGTTTGGTGAAATTCTGAAAATTATTTCCTAAGATATGTAACAATTTGTTAAACATATAAAATGGCCGCCATTTTGGAAATCTAAACACAGGCTAAACTAAACACACAAAGTAAAGTCATCTTTGTACTTAGTATATGTGTACTAGGTTTGATGACATTCTAAAACATTGTTCCATAGATAGCTATTAATGATTAATGTTAAAATGGCCGCCGTTTAAAATTATGAAACTAGCGTAAAGGAAATATATATTAAATTCAAGTCAGGTTGCTAAGTACTGCATGTGTATATTTACTAAAATCGCTTTAACTGGTTCAAAAGCTTTTAGAGGGACACCCACACGAACAAAACATAACAGTCAAGTTAAATTAACTAGGCTACACATTCATGGGAATAGTCTACAATATCATATCGCAAATTACAAAATTAATAACTGTGTTTTTACCATTAAGTTGTATTATATATTTCATGGCGTATTATAAAAGAATTGTCATCAATTAAAATAAAATGTTTAGTGGAATGTCATAATGCACCTTTTCTTAGCTATTGACAATGAAAACCAAAAGGTATTTGACAGAAACAATAATATTTTAATACAAGAAATAGAAATTTAAAACCTGAGTGTAATGAGGAAATGTCAATCTCACAATTAGAAAATGTACATGTATTGAAACTCTCCCTCCTCCTTACATATATGTTCTCCTACATTGGAAAACTAATTCTTACGTAGCACTTGTTACCACAGTAACTGTTCTCAAGACAAATGTGAACAGGAAGTTGTGACTAAGAAATAACATTAACATAATGAATACAGACGACATTAAAAAGCGTGACTTATACGCAATATTTCTCTCGCTACTAGGTGATAGGCACTGAATGATCAATCTATATATTTTCCTTCAAAATGGCTTGTTGAATGTCAGATGTTGTCGTGCCTACTTACGTCTCTGAAATGTTGCCATGTTGAAAAGCGTCAAATAAATAACAAATTGCTAAATCGCTGTATATTAGTCCACTACGACCAGGGCACAGACACCGCGCCTAGCTAATAAACCGCGAGAAAACAAATAATTGAGCCATCCATCCAGAGCTATAATCCATACATGCCAACTCTTCACGCGATTGGCAGAGATCTCACGAGGAGCCCTGCTATACGCCGTACAAGGTGACGCGCACTTGTTACTGCTAACATGCACCACAAGTCACATCGCATCAACTTAGCAGCGTTGTAATCAGGAGGTTTGCCGCTATTTGCCAGAAACTAAATATCTGAATCAAGTAAAACGGCATTTGTTTTTTGTGCACCTACGATGTTGATAATTTTCGACACTAAAAACCTTATTTCAATAATTTTTTGAAAAATACGAATATTCATTCTTTCACATTTTTATAATTCTTGGCACGTAACCCATGAATTGTTTCTCAGTGTACATTACTGCATTTCAGTAAGTCTGATGGTTTTCATTAGCCATAATCATGCATATTTTGACTTTGACATGCCGTTGTTTGAATTCTATGTATGCTATTTTATTTCCGTGAGAGGAAAATTCTGTCTCAAGTGACGTCTACAAAACTGACATAATTTCTAACACAAATAAAATTATTAATTTCACACTTGAATGACCTTGAAGGCATGTTTTATGAACCAGAGCTTCTTGAGACTAGATATGATAAAGATTATTTGGTGGAAAGGTTTTGCGAAAAAAAAAAAACGAGATAAAATGTTAGTTAAGTGGTTTGGTTTTCATAGTAGACATAACGCACGGAAATACAAAAATTATATTTGTGTATAAAAATTGTTTACATAAATGAATGAAAATATAATCGAGAGCTGCGAACGTCAGACGTGTCCAACAACTGATCAAAATAAAATAATTTAAATGAGTACATCAGTAGGATTGAGTTTGACATATCGATTTGTGATGCATTTTCACATTCGAATGAGGCCTATGTATATTTGGTATTTAAGCTAACTAAGAGAGATAAAAACAAAGGTTATGCAAAAGATTCAACTATCGATCTGTGTGAGAACTTGTTTCTTTCCAATTCTCAAAAACAGATATTTCTATGTATGGACATATTATCGAGAGTATTGACAATCCTGGAAAACTTCAACAATGACGCATACATTGTTATGTATGCTCAATACAGCATCATCAGATTTACAGCAATCGATGGTTGGAAAGGGTATGGAGTAGAGAAATTATTTTATTTTAGAGCGGATAAATATAATTACATTTTATATCAATTTACGTATTTATTTGGATTCATTAGAGATTGTGAGGTTATTCAGGTATTACATCCAGATCTCTATGATGGGATGCGAGCGCACTAGCCTCTACATAACCACAGCCGCTGTGAATATGAAGCAGCAACTACGTAAGGGTGTCTGGTGATGTAAATCGGTTATCTTAACATTTCATTTCGAAAATATCAATTTTGTTTAATGAAACAACTGACTATTGCCATTTTACTAATAACGTTTCATTTTATCCTCACAAATTAAACACATTACATTCAAAATACATTTTTATAATTTCAGATAGTGTGTAATATTTTTATTTCAATAAAATTGCGATTAATTATTTACTCACATAGTGATTTCAACTTTATAGCTAATTTTACATTGTGTGAATCTTCTGCATTACGTTATTTTTTCACATTTACTGCATCAACGTTTGTTAATTAAAAATACTGGTTTTTATTAATTAATTGACAATACTATGGGACAATTTTTCCAATGGCGGGTGATCATTTATGTGACTAATTGAAATTTTTTTACCTCGTGCAAACTGGAGGCATCGTACTGTACCAAACACAATTTTTTGTGAATGTGATTATTTTACCCCACGAAACTGTACTCTCAGTGCCGTGAAATGTGTTGTTAAATGTGACGACACTATTCACCTTTGGTGTGTACAAATGTCGTTCCACATGGACCATTACTTATTCCACCAACAGTAACTGCTTAGTTCAGGTAGAGTACAGCCCACTTGTTTAAAATTCATTACTTTTAGACGGTTGCGAATAGGATTACACAAGTTTGATTTATTTGGAAGATCTTGGGTCACTCTAGCACCCGCCTCTTTATTGACGTCTACTTCCGGAACATCCTGTGTGTGTGTATATATATACACATACATACATACATACGTACATACATACATACATACATTGGAAGGCATGTTAAAAGATTACAAGATCTCATTCATTCGAAGTTCTAATGATGACGTTTGTATCTACAATCTAATATATAAGGTAATGTAACTTTTGACCCTAACGTTGTTCCTGATGCTGGTAAAATAATTATTGAGAAAATGTAAATTCTCTGGTCAATTGTTGAATACGAGCCTAATTTTGGAAATTTAATTAAAGCTAAATTATACAAAAAAATTCTACTACTTTCAGTTATTGGCAGCGTCTTGAAAAATGTTTCCACAGGCGCAAATACATTTCAATTTGACATTAAAGGTCAATTAAATTCAGTTCGATATACCAGATTATGTAATTGTTGGCTTTCAAATTAATAGGAAAGAAGATCCTGATTCAGATAAATACGGTTCGTTAATCGTTATTCTATCACTACAGTGTTAGAAATATTTCGATTAAAAATGGTAGAAATGAAGTGCATCTAAAACAGAACTGGAATTTAGACATATATGATAATATACGTTATGAAATATATATTTCCACAGAGATTTTCGAATTTTAAAATCTAAATTAAATTCTTCGTATCGTAATAATGAAATGTATTTCAACCCAAATAAACGCCTTTCTGAAAAACCATTATATGTTGTTAATGTTCATATCGAAAAACATCTACAGTAAAGTACAGGACCAATCTGAAACATACAGTAGATTTTAATAAACCAAACAGTGCTATAACAATGTGTAATGTGATGTTAGTTAGTCAAAGGAATCTAATATATGATGTTAAAAACAGAGAGAATCACCGAAGATATTTGGTTAAGTTATATTCTTTGTTTTCGTTTTAAATGTTGAGTGCAATGTGTTAATTTTATCTTTAAGAATAATATTTTTATCATCTTTAGTAAATAATGCTCTTTTTATAAATTCTACTGAAAATAGTTCCTGTTTTTTAATTTTTATAACATTAATTTTTTTATACAATAACTTACTTAATTTTTTAATAAACCATTGTTATAATCATCAAATTTTCTATAATGTTTACTACTGAATTTGTATACATTTTGCTCATTTTTAAGATCACCTTCAACATTTATAGCATACATTTTATATTTTAAATCGATAAACTCTAGAATTATTTTACCATTATTTTAATTAAATTTTATTGGATTGTAAACTCCCATTGCAACAAACTTTTAAAAAACCCATTATTTATGTTTCATTTGACCAATATTTTGGTTTATTTGTAGCGCAGTTTACCTATCATTTTCAGGATAATCCCTTGTGTCAAAATCATTAATAATTTATTTTATGACACTGTAAAAGTATTTCTTTTTGTAAGTTAAATGAATTAAATCAGCATTCACATAACGTAAATCATTATTGTGCCCATATTATTATGCCCATATTTAGGTTTCATAACACTATAATTGAAATTATTGATTAAAATTGTTGACAAATCTAGTACAACTATTCCAATCAATATTGATTTTTTAAAACTAAATTTTGCTTTAATCATATGCATTGCATCTATAGATTCAGTTTATATAGATAGATTTTTAAAACATGGTTTTGCAATTGAATCGGTCATTTGAGAAACCGCACACGTAAAAATGTCCACTTTTCAGAAAGTGAAAAAAAAAAAAAAAAACACTGTAATTCTGAAAGTTACTTAT
>PNEQ01023631.1:0-10451 GCA_003012365.1 Medauroidea extradentata | reverse complement strand
TTGGTGCCCTGAATAAACTTTTCTCTTTTCTACATCTCAGTCAGTACAGATATGGTTTATGTTAATTTTGTTTCAATTAAATAGAAAATTGCAGTTAAGCATTTTATTGAGTTATGTTAATATTAAGAGTGAAAGGTATGTCTCAACACATTTATCTCTCTAGGTATGTTTTGCTCATGTTCACACTTACTCACACATTTTGCTACATCTATGACTTGTTTCCATAAAACCATAATTAATCCAGTACCCTTGTCCCACTGGAACATGTACTAAAAGGGACTGAATAAATTAGAGGAAATTTTTAAAACTCCAAAACGAAATAAAAACTCAGGATTAATAGTTTTAACAAAAAGGAGGATACGTATTTATATACTCTGGTAACGGAAAAAAAAATTAATTTTAATTTGCACAATTGAATTAAGTACCAGACAAACATTTTAAACAATAAAAATTAATGATAATGAGGCAAAATCAAAATCGTTTGGTTAAGTATAATCATTCTGATAGTATTACACTAAAACTTTTTTACAGCCTAAAATTTTTTTGATAGTTTTTAATCAATTTTTACGCCGCTTTAAAGTTTTTAACACAAAATTTTTTAACCATTTTTAAACACTGAAATTGGCAATATTTATTCACCATTTTTAGGAGTCCTTAGTCATAAGGCGAAATGTTTATCATCATAAAACATTCCAGTTCTTTATTGTTATTGGTTTCACTCCTGACACAGACACATTATTGTCCGTCCTTACTGACAACCTTACATAGGTATATTAACCACATTTCCCAACACTACGTCCCTCCTTCTTCACATAATGGACACTCATATGTCTTAGTTGTGTACTAAAAATCTAGTCTTCCTGGTTGCACAACTCTTCCCCCGCTCCTTGTAGCGAGGCCCTCCTCTCTTTGTTGTCCTACTGCTGCAAATCCTTGGATGGGTTATTTTCCTGGGGATTCCACAATTTGCTGTCCATTTCCTGGTTATAGCGGTGCTTGTTC
The DNA here is from genome assembly GCA_003012365.1 of Medauroidea extradentata. Taxonomy (NCBI): domain Eukaryota; kingdom Metazoa; phylum Arthropoda; class Insecta; order Phasmatodea; family Phasmatidae; genus Medauroidea; species Medauroidea extradentata. The sequence goes on along the minus strand of PNEQ01023631.1, from coordinate 9,449 downwards.
TGGCATGCTTACTGGCTGCAGAGGTCCCTGGTCAGGGTGGGTGTCTTACTGACCCTGCTGGCGTTGGCATATTCAACACGCCCTCCTTGTTTCCTGCAGATGTCTGTATTAGTTGTCTTTTGTCCCACCAGATAGTGCGCTTGTCTGTTAGTAACTGGTAGAACCTAGGGTATTCTGTCAACCTTTGAACTGTTCCGTATCATTTAATGACTGTTATCCACACCCGAGTCCCTGTAATCACAGGAGTCCAGTTCTTTGACTCCATGTTTTTGTCGTAACAGTGCTTGCTCCACTCTTGCAGTGAGCCACCCTTGTGTCGCGCCAACCGGAAAATTTCTGGGTTACACTGTGGTTTCAATGTGCACAATTTTCTACCAAATAACAATTCTGCTGGCGAAAATCCTGATTCTAGTGGTGTGGCTCTGTACGAGAGTAATCAAAGATTGGGATAGCTGGTTTTTTGACAAGATTTTCTTGGTAAACCCCACTGCACTTACAGCTTCTCGATTAGAATGGGAAAAATTCAGGCTGGATGTGATGTGCACGAGTCCACATGTCTTTGAGAACTCTTGGAACTTCCAAGAAGCAAACAGAGTTCCCCCATCGGGATGCACAGACTCTGGTATGCCATGCCTAGCAAATATGTTTGCAAATATGTAATCACTACATCAGATGCCAGATGGTCCAGGCATATCAGTTCTAAATACCTTGAGTAGCAATCTTGTACCACCAAATATCATGTCCCTTGCAATTCCATTATGTCCAATCCCACCATGGACCATGGTAGCTCTGGCAGTGGTGTGGTCATCAAGGGCTGTTGAAGTTTCTGCATACATTGAGCACAGCTGTCTACTAGTGTCTAAATGTCCCGTGTGATGTTAGGCCACCAGATGGTTCTTTAGCTCGACGACGGCACTTAACAATTCTCATGTTGTCCTGGTGGATTATGCTGAGCAACTCGGAACATAATTCCGTAGACATGAAAATCAGCGCCCCCCTCATAATTAATCCATTCTGGAATGTTAGTTGGCCTCCGTATGGCCAGAATCGTGAGCACTTATTATTAAACCCATGGAGTTACCTCCTTTTTCAAAGCCTGACAAACTTTACCATTCTCTTGCACAATTTAAATTTCTTTCAGGCAGGTATCGGTAAATATACTTTTGACAAAAAAGCTATTTTTTCACAATGTACTGGGTGTTATCCTTTGGCTGCTCTACCGGGGCTCGTGACAACGCATTAGGCACAAATAACTTACTTTCAGTAACATGTGATATGACGTAATCAAACCATATGCAACACATTCACATTCGCTGAAGCCAAGCTGTGAGCTCAGACACTGGTTTGCTAGACATTAAGGTGACTATGGGCTTATGGTCAGACACTATAGTTATTTTGGCCCCTAATACATAGTCTAAATCTTTCACATGCCCATGTGATGGCTAGGACTTCTTCCTCTTTCTGTGCATAGCGTTTTACAGTGTCACTCAAACTTCAAGACACATACGTAATTGATTTCCACACTGCTCCAGCACACCCCCTTGCCAAAATGACAAAGCATCTGCAAATATACATGTGTCTGCAGTCTGCAAGTACAGTGCTAGTGGTTGTATTGAAAATTCCTCCTTTTACATCTTCACTGCATCTTGCCTAGGTGCGACTCATACCCATTCCATGTCCTAGTGTAGCAGTAGCCATTAGGGGTTGCGTCTTCTCTGCCAACCGTGGAATAAACAACATTAAATAATTAATCATGCCCAAAAATCATCCTAGTTCATTTGTGTTGGTTGGTTCAGGCATGTATGTTTACACCTTCGTTTTCTCTGGGTCTGTCTGTATAAAGCCTTCACTGACAACATGGCCTACAAGCTTTACTGTTATCTCCTTGAATTTTAATTTGTCATTGTCAAGTGTCACTCCATTTTGCTTCAATTTCTGAAGCACAGCATCCAGTCTCTGATCGTGTTCTTCAATAGTGCTGCAGCATACTAGTATGTCGTCAGCCTGGTTCACCACTCCTGACAGTTTCCCACCACTCTGCTGCATCTAGTCTCTGATCATGTTCTTCAATTGTGCTACCGTATACCAGTAAGTTGTCAGCCAGGTTCACCACTGTTGACAGTTCCCCACCACTCGCTGCAACAAAAGTCTGAGTGTATTCTTAACTTGTGCTACCGTATACCAGTATGTTGTCAGCCTGGTTCACTACTGTTGACAGTTCCCCACCACTCGCTGCATCCAGTCTCTGATCGTGTTCTTCCATTGTGTTACTGCATACCAGTATGCTGTCAGTTTGGTTCACCACTCCTGACAGTTCCCCAACACTCTGCTGCGTCTTGCACTGGTAGTGTTGCAGTCCTGAATTTATTTCTAAGGGTGACTGGTCAAAATGGTAACGTCCAAGTGGAGTAATAAATGTTGCTGATGGTGTACTTTCCTGTGCAGGTGGGAATTGCAGAAGCTCCTTTGAAGCATCAAGATCCATAAACCACCTAGCATTCTGCAGTTGAGATAACGACTTCTCCATTGAGGGCAGCTTTAATCTTTCACTATTGACAAACTTGTTGAATTCCGTGTAGTCCACGCAAACCCTACGAGTTCCATTTTTCTTTGCAATGACTACAATTGTAGCACACCATTCCATCTAATTATTCTTCAACTCTCTCTCTCAGGGGCAGTGTGACACGTCTAGGGGCTACCATCACAAAAGGGATGCCTCGTAGAGTATTTTGATGTTATACTGCTGCTTGAATTTTCCAAACAATTGACACACCATTGGAAATTTCTCATCGTACTTGTTTGCCACATCCATAATTTCTGCAGCCTCTCACACAGAGACAACATTAAATGCTCTTAGTGCAGGTCGTCCTTACAGTCGCATGCCTTTATCAGTTACCACAAACTTCTTGTTTGGCAGTTTGGTCACCTAGTGACAAAAACCACTGTGGTGGTACCTACTGCTTAGAATGGGGTTATGACCTACCACAAGAAGTCTTTTACAACCCTAACTTGTCACTCAGTTCTTTACTGATGACTATTACGTCTGCAACTGAATCTCTCCTAACTGTTGTTTTCCTCCCTTGCACCCCCATCTGACAGCACCAGGAATCAGAACAAATTTCCAGAGCTACGTTTCCCAAGTAATAATCATCTTCAGTCATTTCTTCGCTCAACTCTAGTATTGTGATAATTTTACTTTTGCAACATCACCTGTAATGGTGCACTTTTCCACAGCGAATCAATGTTTCGTTCTTTGCCGGACAGTTCAACTACTGATGCAGAGGAGAGATTCCACATTCGGAACATCTGCTGTTGTTGCCGCCTCCTCCATTAATGCTGCTGCCAACCCCTTGGCCTTCGAAAGATTTCCTGTTCTCCTCCACCTATACCTTGGAACGTCTGTTAAGGTTAGGAGGGATCCTGTGTCGACTAGAATGATTAGTATGTTTGGGGTTAGGAGTGGACTTCTTCCTAACGATATAAATGCTTGCACAGTTTACATGGCCTAATTGCTGCTGACCGTGCACTTCCTCAGCTAGTCGAATTTTCTTCACTGCATGTGCTACTGTGAGGTTATGCGGGATTCCGATAACTTATCTGCTACGCCGATGACTAAGATGGTTATCAGTTCCTCTTTGAGATTGGCAACTCTTATGTCTCTGGTAACTTACAAACATTATTTATAAAAGAATCAGCCAGTTCCCATTACAGCTGGTGATGTTCAAAAGTTCATAACAAACATTTCTTTTTTTAAATGAAAAAATCACTGAATTTTTGTTTTATGGCCTTGTACTTGCTCGCTTGTTCTGCCGTCAACCAGAACAACCACAGTAAATCATCCCCCTTTGATCCCATACAATATAACATTGGTAGTCCTCAGACTTAGTTGCAAGCTCCGATGCCACTCAGAATCATATTACTTCTAATCCCACTTCTGACACCATGTTTAGTTACTGGTTAAACTCCCGACACCGATACGTCAGCCACTACTGTCCATCCTCCCTACTGCCAACCTTACATATACTAACCAAAATTATTGCCAACACCACAGGTTCCAAAAAAATAAAAAATAAAAAAACATTAATTTGATTAAAACAGCAATGGTTTACAAAATTTCAACGAGAATGCAGTTTCTAAGAATGAAAGCAAGTACATACCTACTATGAAATAAAAGAGTACTGAACTCAAAGTTGGCACACATTTCCTGAAGTGACCTGAATGATTCTGAGATGTTCTCACACAATATCGTCTTAGATAAATGCAGGACAATTCCCAACAAATCTACTGTACCTGTACATAGTGAACTATCTACCACAATCTTCAAAACCTAACACCAAATAAATGTAGTTATGTCCTACATGTGCTGTGTTGCCATAGTCAAAGCTATGCTGCATCGTGCTGTGTTGCCACAGTCCAAGCCATGCTGCACTGTGCTGTGTTGCCACAGTCCCAGCTATGCTGCACTATGCTGTCACAGTCCAAGCTATGTTGTACCAAACTGTGTTGTCACAGTCCAAGTTATGCTGCATTATGTTGCCGCAGTCCAAACTATGCTGCACCATGCTGTGTTGTAACAGTCCAAGCTATGCTGCACCATGCTGTGTTGAACAGTCCAAGCTATGCTGAACCATGCTGTGTTGTAATAGTCCAAGCTATGCTGAACCATGCTGTGTTGCCACAGTCCAAGCCATGCTGCACCTTGTCAAAGTCCAAACTATGCTGCAATGTGCTGTGTTGCCACAGTCCAAACTATGCTGCAATGTGCTGTGTTGCCACAGTCCAAACTATGCTGCAACATGCTGTTTTGCCACAGTCCAAACTATGCTGCACCACGCTATTTTGCACACAATCGAAACTATTCTGCATTGTGCTGTGTTTAATATTTATATCCTACATAGGAAATCCATCATAAAATTACTGTTACAGGCATGTTGTAGTTATGATCTAAAGTGTGGGGAAGGCAAAAGTTATTAAATGTTGGGGTTTTATTTTGTTGATTGGCAGTTGTTTGAGAATAATTATGTGCTAGCATTTGTAATACAGGTGAGATTTCTGTTTCAATGTTCCGTTTTTACATTATTTCAGGAATTAATTTTTAATTCCAAGCAAGCTTCGTAACTCGTGTGACATAGTATTAGAAGTTAATCTTATAGCATAGGCCTACAAGTGGCTTTCATCGTTCAGCGAGTCGTGATTAAAATTGTGATGCGTACATTACTTCTAAACAATTTAGTGCTAAGTGTTGCACATGTCACTCATACAAAGACTCCACATAAATTTGACTGGCTTTGCAAGCGTTCACTCAGGTAGGTTTGATTTGTGTAGATAGAAAACATTTTACGTGAATGGATTTGAAACAGTCTCACGAAAGACTATAAACTAAAAGTTAAGTCTTCCAAAATTATGAAATTAAGAGAATCTCAACAGAATCTCTATTAAATTGGCACATGTCAATTTTAAGTGTAGTATATGTAGTACGTACTTGTGTAGTAACAACTTAAGGCTCAGTTTCAGTCACCATATTGAATTTTATTATTTTTCACTTTTTTGGAATTCTGAGAAGAAAATTGTTAAATATGCGATTATGCCTCAAATTCTATTTACATTTCGCTACAGTACAGACCTTGTGATTTAGCCGTTAACTTATAATAACGCCGCAATTTGTCTGGTACATACAAAGGAATTTAAGAAAACACATAACAGCCGCATGTTTTTTTTGGAGAATAAAAACTACAGCATGTGAAAGTACTGTTCATCTTTTGTGAATCTGGCAACGCACGCCATGTAAACAACTGGTGGTGCGCTCCAGAAATAAATCTCAGAACTGAGCATCTATGAGTTGCGTATTGATTGTGCACTCAGCGACATCACAGTGCGCAATGAGTTGCGTATTGATTGTGCACTCAGCGACATCACAGTGCTGCGCTGTAACTGAGAGTGCATGGTAGACGGAGGATGTTATACTTCCTATTTGAGATGTGATAACCTTACCTTCTCAGATTTTACTTTTTTTTTTTTCCATCTGTAAATATTATGCTAGACTAGGTCATTCATTCCTCGCACAGGGTTGCTTTCTATGAAGTGAGCCAAAGGCTACACTCATTCCAAATCATAAGGTAGCTTCCAGGGAAGATAGCCAAAGCCCACACATTAGAAATGATTCAAAAGAATTCCATAAATAACAAATATCACCACATGACAACAGTAAAGATGCGACGCTAACATCTTGCTTAACTTCCTTAGACAGCAACTCAGAAACAATTCAATAAACTTCTTCTCACAACGCATGGCTATTTTAATGTCAATAAAGTCCTAATGAAAGTATAACTTATAATTTCAGACTACTAAACTACTTGTTTGCACTATCTGTTCCACTTTTTGATGGCTGCCATTACAGTGGTAAACCGCAGTACCATAAAAACTGGCACGGTTGGCAGGTAAAAGGCCACACTACAAGTTTACTGTGTAGCGCGCATGCACGAGCACTTCTTTCAGCATTTATCGCACACGCGCTAAAGATTAGCGGTTACTCTCGTGTTACACCTGCATAATAAGGTACTATGAAGCAAGACCTACAGCATAAAAGTCAGAAATAAAGTACAGTACGCAGTTTACAAAACTTCAGTACCAATTGCTTTTGTTATTGCATGTAATACAACATTTGTGACAAAATTACGGTAAAAGTATAATAGGTGTCGCAAATATAGTACATATTTAATATAAGTCAATGAAAACACAAACAAAATGTAAAATTAAGTCCATACAAATTATGGATAAATAGTAAAAGTTGGCATGTCTGCATAAGTGGAGAAAAGAGCAAATGCTCCCATGCAGGCAATTGAAAAAATTGTCTTGCACAGCTGACGTTTGCAAAATTAAATAACCATTTCAAATTTCCATCAACCATTGCAAAATACACTCAACACGTAATTTTCCACTTCAAACCAAATTTAAAATTACAAATTCTACAGCAATTACTAAAATTTGAGCAAGTTTACAGAAATTTCAAGGAGTAATCAAAATTAAGTATATTTAAAAAATTTGAGGACTTGCGGCAATTAGTATTAACATATACAGGATCAACTAATAGGCTGCTTGCTGAGTGAAACAATAACCCAGAAGTGAACAGTACAAACTGTCTACACCTTAATTCAGTCTACTTGTTAATGTACTCACGAGACACATCCGGCAGGCCTGAGCTTCGACAACAGCTCCGTCGTAATGGAGGCTTCCTCATCTGCTTCTTTATAAGCCGTCTCAACTATTCCGTAGCCGACAGACAAGCCCCCACCAACCTGCAAGAGAACAAAACCAGGGAGTTGCCACGCTGCCCTACCCAGACTAAGCACATACACAAGCACACACTTACATTGCATCACCCAGTATAAAACCTATATTGCAAGTCAGCATAAAACACAGATGGACAACACATTATTCGCGTGGTTACGATGTTATGCTGGCCAGGCCAGCTTCCTCAGGCGGCGAGTGATTGCACACTGCAGTATGGCGGACGGTCAGCAATGTTTGAACTAGGGTGTGGCTTGAAAACTTAAAAGTTATCGGATGTTAAGGCCTGGTGGTTGTCTGGATTTGGTGATAAACTCATGGGCTAGTTCCCAGCTCCTCAGTTCTGTACTATTGTGTGAAGGGGGTAAGGCTCTCACCACTCTGGTGTTGTAACAGACATCAAAAGATAGTTTGTGAGAGGCTGCATGTGCAACAACTGGCTTATCTTGAAGGTTTGGCTGGAACTGGCTATTGTTTGTTTGATGTCGGCTTTGTGGCCATTCATCCTCTGTCTTAGCGTGTTTGTGGTGAGGCCAACTTATTAAGCATAGCAGTGTGTGCACTGTAGCTGCTAGATAATGTTCTTCGCCCCACAGCTGTAATTCCCTTGAATTGTGTATGATTGGTGAGCCTATTATCGAAGGATGTGGAGGGTTGATGTACTGTACAGGTGCTGCAGCGAGGGCTATTGCAGGGATAGGAATCTCTTGGTGTGGTGATTGTGCTGAATACAGGGCTGGGTGGTAGTTTGGGGTGCACCAGTTTGTTGTGGAGGTTTGGAGGTTGTCTGAAAACCAGTCTTGGGGGTTTGGAGAACAGGTTGTGAGTAAGCGGTGAATAAGAAAGTATTTTGTGGCCACAGTTGAGGACGGTCTTGAGTTTGTTAGGGCCTTCGTGGTAAGGCACTACCAGAGGGATGTCAGTGTTACTGTCGAGTTTGTGATCTCGTTACAGATCAACAGATGACCTGCTGAATCTGACCATCAACAAGGGGTCTGAGGTATGCTCTGTCAATAAATGCTCTACATATTATACATGATTTACAATGAGTATTTTCGTCACACTGTCTCAAAGAATTTTGTTTCAGATACAGACCCTGTGCAGTTCTGAAGGAGAATACGGCTTAAAGGGAATGGATACACACAATTATTGTATTGTGGTGAGTTAAAGAAGAGTGAAACAGATCTCAGAGCTCTGGAATTCCTTGTTTAAACCAATTTTGTCACTGCCAACTTAGGAAAAAGACCACCTTACAGTAGTGATGGGCAGAATCGAGTTAAACTAAAATGAATACTCGAATATTCTTAAGAGTTCTCGGATTCCGATTCTCACGTGCTGATATTGATTCAATCACACAGTTTTTATACACTTTCCCTGCGTCTTGCAAAACAAAATCGATCATTCACTATGTCACCTTTATTTTTCCTAATCATATTCTACACTGTTCATCTTATCAACATTTTACACTTGCCAGCAAACTGAGTCTATGCTACTCCTAGAGTTCACACGCAAACCACTTGTCACTAGTTTCTCTTTCCGATTGAGATCTCGCTTTACCAGGTTCAGAGTTCTCACTCTCATTCCGAGTACTACTCACATAAATCACTCGCTTCTCTTTCACAATGATGAGCTCTCTCTACTAGGTTCCGAGTTGTCACTCGCAACATCACGCTGTCATCTCGTATTGGTTAATGGTACAAATGCTCATTGTTAAACAGTTTCATCTGTCCAATCCTTTGAAAAGTTATTTTTATTAATGGAGTTTACAAAAAAAATTTACACAAAAGCAATGTCCAGGAAAGGAAGTAAAACTAAAAATCAAACTGTGACAAATTCAGTCATATTAAAATATAAAAATTAGTCAAGTGGGCGATTGACCGAAAATTGTAGTTGTTTTAATGATACAGTAGAACCTCTATTATCCGCGATAATGCAGGGGACGACACAGTCGGCACGATTGATTGAGTCATTAGTTTATCTTATATGGTGCCATTACTCAGACGTGGTTATTATCAACGGGAGTTGTTGCTATCTTATCTGCTACCACGTAGCAGTCTCTGCAATTATCTGACTGCTGCACGTCAGTCAGACGTATGCCCTGAAACACAACTTTATTGAAAAAAAAAATTTCACATACAATATATTGTACTGTATTTGTCGCC
>PNEQ01023620.1:0-52584 GCA_003012365.1 Medauroidea extradentata | reverse complement strand
ACAAATTTTCATCCCTTAATATCAAATGGTTCCCGTCAAATTCAATAAAAACCATACTTGCAACCCCATCTTCACAGGGGTTTCCTGCCCTTAGGAGTGGTTTCCAGGCATTCGTTGCCAGACATTTTCTAACTGTTATTTTGCAAGGAACATCCTGTCACAGTTTGTCGCAGAGCTGATGACTCACCCTGTATATCTCTCTAAATTTTTATTTGTAAGGCGGTATTTTTGAAATTCTAAAATCTGCTGTTAAACTTGTTGGTTATAAGCTATTCCACACGGAAAAAAATAAAGGGTTTTGTGGCGGCTACAAAATATCTTGTGGGTATTTACCTAGCAAAATTTATTTTGTGGTCATCACAAAAACATTTAGCTGCCCCCACTAAAAAATTGTGGCCACCAAAAATTATTTTACGGTTACTACAAAATAATTCTGCAGGGAAGACTTCCTACAAAGTATTTCTTTCAGTGCAACGGGTCCGCGATGGTCAAGTGGTCAGACATCTCGCTTCCCACCAACCCCGGCGGGTTCGGTCCCGGATTATAAGCATGTGGGAAACGTGGCGGACGTTGCTGTTGGCCGGCGGTTTTTTTTTTAGGAACTCCCGTTTCCCCCGCCTCTCTCATTCCGTCACTGCTCCTCGGGCCGGACGGAACGACAGGCATGTCTCGCTAGTCGAGCAGCCGGCCCAACATTCACCCCGGCCTTCTCTCATACACAATGTGACCCTGCCAGAAGACAAGAATACATAGTGGATTTTCATTAAGTTAAGAGCTATCAAAGTCACAGTACCACATAAAATATAATGTTAAAGGAAAGTTAACACTGAACAGCCTTGAAACGGGATGAATTCATGTTAGATCACATCGGAGCGAGCGATCTGACACTAGTAACACACAAAGACTTGCCACGGGTTCGATTCCTTGCCAATCCATTCTAATTTCTGTTTCTCACAGTTTTCCTCAATCACGCCAAGCTAATGTTGGAATGGTTTCTTAGTGCAAACCATGGCCGAAATATTCACCGTTTCTTATCTAATGTCACCACTGTTGACACAAGACGTTCCGGAAGAGCGCCGTTTGCGTTATGGTCACGATTCTTGGCTTCCGCTGCTTTTACGGTAGTACCTTGCTACATTCGCGAACGACGCTTAAGGTGGTTTAATAATACGTGTATTTACCTCAGTACAAAATTATTAAACCCACAACACATTTTGGTAGAAAATTTACTTATATTGTTTCTCAAATTACTGATTCAGTATAATTTAAATAAATAAATAAATATATACATATTGTATATATAACAGGTAAACTACATATATGTTACAGTGAGAAACATATTTTTCATAAAAGATGGTGTTGCAGATGTCTTCTATTCCGTATTTGAAAATCATCACGTCTCCTCCCGTGTGGGCAATAAATGTTGCAAACATAGCATTATCGTGGAACACTGTCGTGGCTCTGACACACACACCAGCCTACATTAAAGGTAAGTACTACAGTAACAGCATTGCATATTATTACTAGCTAAATATCCTGTGATAGATAAGATTCACCTTTCAACGTGTCAATACGTATAGCGTTCATTTTCGAAGGTAATGCATGTACTGGCAAGAGATTAGGCTTTCCGTAATACAGTACTATATTCCATACCTCGAAAGATTAAATAGGCACGAGTTCATGTGCTTCAAATCTACATAAAACAAGTTAAACTGCAGTGTTATATGTAACATACCATATCATACTTAGCTCTAGAGTTACTGTTATGGTTGTAATAACGTCACTATGTAAAAAAAAAAAAAAACAATTCGGAGACGTTCTGTTTAATCTACAGACATAATGTTGCCGATTTTAAAATCATTGACTATGTACAGTTTGCAGAAAGAAAATGTGCTGATATTCTTACAACAATGTCGAATAATTCCCATAATTCCAGAATTACTAACAAATTCTACATTGTTTACTTGTTGATAGTATTTCACTAAATATGACAGAACTCTTTGTGCACCCGAACGTATTCAATATTTTTTATTTGCTTCAAGTACTGTACAGCTTTTACTCATCAGTTAGGGCTGTAATATTTATATAGTAGGTTTCGGATAATGTCATACGTAAATTACAATTTTAAAATTTTTGAAATGTGCAATTAAAAAACTAATAATATTCGTATTGCAAGTATTTTTACTTGAAAAATTTGAAATTCCGGTACAAAAGGATATGTGCAAATTTCCTTGGTTTTCACTAAGTTTTTTATTTAAACAAAAACTTATTTTACAGTTTCATTGAATTATCATTATTTCGGTGTGAATTATATATTTATCTATGAGTTAATTTTAATAATTTTAACATCAAAGAATGATTTTACTGGGGTTTGTCATTTTGTAAATTATATATTCAGTAAAACATTATTTACCTGACTAAAATATCATTAAATTAAGTTGTTTTCAAGTTAAAAAGTTTTCAAAACATGTGTTAACTGTAAAAAAATTTCTTGCTGAAAAGATTTAAGAACTGGCCTTGATATTGCAACTATTTTCACGTAATACAAGTGAATCAACATCCTTCCACTAAAGGAGTCCTGTCTTTCTTTACCTCGACCTTAGTGATGATACATTACTCGTCGTAATACTGCGCTGACTCATCAGGATTCAAAAAGCAGCCGACGACTGCTTCCAAAACTATTCCTCACATCGCGTCGGCCACTTTCTCCATTACTCGAATATAAGGAGTCCACACAACATGGCTTGCTGAGAGAAGAGGCAATAGCCAGTTTGAACTATTGATGCTAGGTTATTAAATCTTGGCTAAGCAAACTTGAAACATGAAGATGCGAAACGTACACATTGCAAAAGCTTTGGATTGTAAACATATTATTGATTTACGTGAAAGTTAAACAAACTGCACGAAAACATCCAGAATTTTTTTTAAAACTAATTAATTTTCCGTATCTCTTGTAGAATGTAACCCAATATTAATTAATTTCCATGGGCAGTATTGCTTAGCACCTACTTAACCTTAAACAAATGTTATATTGTTAGTCTGGTGATATAAACGTTTTCGTTTAGGTTTAATGTGCAGCTCGCATGATCCTAGGCCATATCTGTACTCCAAAACTTTAAAACTTAAGCTTGAATCATACATTTTATAATGCAGATAGCTGTAATCAAATCCTAATGATAAAACGACTATTAATACAAGTCTAAATGACCTTCATACTAAGACATGAGTTTGTGTTGTAATACTTTGTACTGAAGTACATTGGCTAGTGCACTTTTAGCCGTTGTACTACATCACAGATGTTTTTTTTTTTTTTTTAGGAAACTGTACTAGTAATCTAATAAACAGTGTTACCTGTTACGTTAAAAACAAATTGTTATGACTATGCATTAAACGAAAAAAAATACGGGATGAGTCAGGATGGAGTGTGTAAAATTTGCGTATTGATAGTCTATGAAAATGTAAGTCGAAAATATGTCTTCAATTTGAACGTAAAATGAATTTACTGGGAGTAATACAACCCCGAAGAAAAAGTTTTAAAATTAATTTCTTTAAAGGCAATAAAAATATTGGCCCCGCCTTGTTTTAACATGTCATAATATCAAGTGATATTTAATTCATATTAAAATTAAATTTCGTAGTCTATTTTCAGGGTACAATTACTCCCACTGTTAATTTACTTTACGGACCAACTGAAAACACATTTTTTACTTACTTTTTTCGTAAACTATCCCCAAGCAAGATAAACACATTTTTTTCCTAACTCATCGTGTATATGTGATATATAGATGATGCACATATTACATTTGCTTAAAGGAACATATTAATGTAATTGATCTCAGTTCCGTCGTTACAACAAAATTATACTATTTTTTTTGTCCAGATGTGTTGAAGCTTAATTACCGGAATTCCGGTTATCTCTCATCACTGCCGTTTGTCTGTAGCTTGCTGGCTGCATACTTCACGTCTCCAGTTGCAGACATATTGACCACGAAGAATATACTGACTCTCAGTGTAGTAAGTTATGTTAATATATCTTAATGTACTCTGCAATACTTGAAATAACAAAATGACCCGTGACATGAGTCTGAATATTTCAGTTGCTCATATTTTCGTAGTTAATCACACGGTTTTTCTTTCAGACCAGAAAGATCCACATCTGTGGAAGTCTGATAGTAATGTCAACGTGTGGTTTCCTGATTCAACAAGCAACTTCAATCACTTCGATACTTGTATGCTTGGCTTTCATGCAGACGTTCACAACAGTTTGCATCATACCTGCTGTGTACGTATTAATTTATAAAGTCGTTAAATTACAGGAAAGTATTTTATCAAGTAACAGCTACAGTTACTGGTTTAAGCACTGTATTGTATGTAGTTGTGTAGCTGTGCATATGTTTTTATCAAAGCGGACATGAAGTAGTGGGTTTTGGGTGGTCCGAGGACAGTAGCTTGTGTGTTAGTAAGTCTCGAATTCTGTCCATGAGTTTTGACAGATCAGTATGGATTTATTTTCCCTTGTTGCATAGTTCCACGTAAACGTCAGAATATTTATATTATCACTATCGCGGCATCTGAATTTTAAAATAAAAAAAAACTTATACAAATAAATTATTTCAACGTATTAAAAAATAGTTAATATCAAATTTTAACTAGCGGCTTACTTCGTTAATAACTTTGTATGGAATAATTGCAAGTGTTCATGGTAATAGTTTTCTTCAGATTATTCAGTTATGAACGCAGCCGTACTTTCACTTCACTTCATTTGTCGATGCAACATTTAAGGGGCTGAAAAAAACACAATATCAAACTTTATAAATGCCTGGGGAAACCGTCCTTCATAGAACTAGGGGCTATTTTCTACTTCATCGCGTATTATATAGTATTTTCTCCCGCTATCTGAGCCCACGTATCTACATTAATGATACGTTCGTGCAACAAACTTTTGAAAAAATTCATAAGAAGGCAGTTGCGTTCATGGCACATTATGATAAAGATTCAATAAGTAAAATATAGATTCAATAATTCAAAATTAGAAACGTGAAACAATAAGTAAATACGATTTAGTTATTAGGAGAAAGTGTGGCTGTTTTTTGACATATTTACTTAATTTATTTCAAACTCACATTGTGATGTCTGAAATTTTTTTCAGGGCGAACATTCTAGATATAGCTCCAAGATATTCCAGTGTACTCGCAGGACTCGCCACAAGTATATTTTCAATATGCGGCATGATCACTCCAACACTTACTGGATTCCTTACTCAGAATAAGGTATGTGTAATTCCACTAAATACTAATATTTAAATAAAAATATCGAATAGACTGACGTATAAACAACGAGAAGTATGATTTGAAAAAAGTGATTTAATATATAATGATCTATTAGAAATAGAGAAGTACGTATCTTAAGATCAATTTTTACGCCCATTTGTCATTGAGATTATTAATATAACTAACAGTTCCATTTTGATACTTTCATGTTTCAGTAATGCAAAGTTAACCTTACCTGCCGCAAACCACTAAAAATTAAGAAAAATAATGTAGCAATATTCACCATCTCTGGGCCGAAATACTACATTTTTCATTGCATAACAATTTGTGTTTTGTATATTATATATCATTTGAGTAGCAGTTGAGGCGATATAGCTTTAAATTTTTCTCATCACAAGTTCTGAGCCATGTTTGTCGCTGTTAGGTAACAGCTAGTAGTCCACAATTTTTTTAAAGAATTATTTGTACTGGTCATATAAAGATAATATTCTTTCTCAAACAAATGTGTTTTATCCTCGTACAATACTACTGCCAATTAAGTAGCACATAAAGTTGTGATTCTTATTTGTCGAGAGGTTGTATAGTATCAAGTTTCTTCTACATACTGTCAGAAGTTTGTGATAGCTTACGCTTAAGGAAGGTAAACATGGCACCTAATTAATACAGCAAAGTTCGTGCCTTATAGTCAGTATATTGCTCGTATAATGACTAGGAGTGGCAGGCCATACCTTAGATCTCCGGCTACTTCGAACGGAGTTACTGCAATTAAGGTGCCGATTAATTTATGAAAGCAGATCCTACATATTTCATAAAATTATTCAGAATTCGCTACAAGGCACCAAATTCTTGTTTCAGTCCACCATTTTTAATATATTTAGCATTAAAAATTCTTCCTGGTATTAATAAATACAGTAGGTAAGTGGAGAGATGATTTCATATTTGTTGCCAGTTCTTATCTACAGTTGATTAAAAATAATAAAACAATTATGATGCTAAAATTATTATGATTTTAGGAATGCAGATTCATTATTAACGACTCCCCAAAGCAAGAGGTGCCATCAAATGTGCTAGAATAATTAGGGTAGAAAATATTTTTGAACCTCCGTTTCTAAGGAATAATGTTACATGATTGTACAGTAGGTATGCATGAGTGTTGTGAAGCCAATACATTTTTGCTGCCTTGCTTCATTCAGGTTAAGGTTCTATATTATACGTTAAATGATGCATTTATTTCGTACACAGTTATTTAATTTTTGCAGAATGATTTAATCACTGAAAAAGAAGGTGGAGATAACATTTTGAATGTTCAACTATAAGAACACTTCAGCACTTTCTCGTAAACGAGAGTGTGTTATGTCTCCAAACTAAAATCCCTCCGGCTGTACAGTAAAAAAAAAATTGTATCATCATAAGAAGGCAATTGCGTTACGACAGTATACGACACAAGTTTATATCGTAGCTGCTTCACTAGTCTTTCCAGATGTCCCGTATCATTCGGGATTTCCCGTAATATGATAAATCGGTATCCCGTATTGACATCGTACATAACTTGAAAAATCCTGTATTTCATATTTTGTAAAATGTTTACTTTGCTTGTGCTCTGTGACACACGGACGTTACGTGAGGTCAGACACGGTAGATAGCAGTAGCTTGTAGTAACAGCTAAGCACAAATCAACGCATCTAGCACTGTATCGTAAGCTGTCCTGTCTATGGTGTAAGTTTTTTGTACTGTTATTTGGCGTGTTTAAGGCCCTCGAAATTGTAAAAGGGTAAACTAATTCTTAACCGAAGACTGCCGAAGTTTTCCACTTCCATCGGAAAACATACCAACGAAAAATATATGTTACCTTGAAATAACGACAAAATGAAATTACATAAACGCATCTTACACAGTTTTATTTAGTATGTTGAAAAGTTAAATGTAATAATGGCAATAATATAATGAACATGGTAATATTGGAACGTCTTTCTCCGTCGAGTGTCTTGGCGAAAAAGGGTTCTCGTTTAACGCGAGAGATAAGACTCTCTTACTATATTATACTCCCTGGTGTGTTGTGGTGGTTTTTTGCGATTATCTTAAAACAGACTGAGTGATTCTCCGTCTCCACCGAAGAGAAGCCACTTTCCATCAAACAAAGGGGGAAAAGATGAAAAATATTTATGGTTGTCAACTTTAAAAAGTAACACTTTCAAGACGCGGTGCACTATTTGCAACCGATATTATTCAGTTGCACATGTTGATCAATCTGATCCAAAGTCGTCAGTCACAAATGGCAATTAATGACTAACTAAAAATAGAGTGTATAAACATTAAGTTACAATACTTAAAAACGCAAAAAAATTAAAGTTTTAATTGATTTTGCTATATACTGATTTTACATTGTATTTTGTTTGTATGTCAGTCTTTCGACTACCGCACCTAACCTTAAAAAATAAAGAATGATAGGTGTACATAATCAATGTTCTTAAAAACTTGCAAGTCTAATGTAAAACTTAAAAGGATAATAGTTAAGAGATATAACTTAGTCAACGTTTCTCTCCACAGACGGCAGAGGAGTGGCACACCGTGTTCTCCATACAGGCTGGAATCTGCCTGGTAGGAGCTCTTATATACGGAGTGTTTGGAAGCGGACAACTGCAGCCTTGGGCGGCTGAAATATCCTGAGTAGTAAACAGAGATTATATAAAACGGGAGTGAAAATACGCAGAGCCTATGTTTATTTGAATGTATTTCTTCACAGGCCTTGATGCTTTATAGTTTCTAAATTTTATGAATAATTAGTACAGTGCTGTTATTGGAAAAATAAATGTATGCTTTAAATAGAATGCAACTATACTTTAACATTTATTGTCTTTTGAAACTTGTCATTCTGTTTATTTTTGACTTTAAAATGTGTGTAAATAGGACGTTTAGGCACTCTGTGCCAAAACCTCAAACATATAGTTTGTATACCAATTGCAATACAAAATCCATATACCATTGTATCCGGAAAAGTAATTTTGTATAATTTAGTTGTGTTCAAAGTTGTGGCATACTACGTCTAGAGAACAATGCGGTATCGACAGTAATTTTTGCAGGGCAGGTTGCACATAGGCTGTAGTCATGTAAAACTAAACACAACTAATTTCTTTAAAATATTCTGGCAATCGAAATTCATGATTCTTTGTTTCCTGGGACTGCATATGTCTGAAATGTTTCTCTAATCATTAAACAACATGTCGTGCATTTGTTGTGTAGTATGTCGCTAAAATTTTACATTGGTACGGAAATGATTTGAACAATTTAAATACCTGCCACATCTCTAAACACAAATAAAGACAACAATATCACTTTTGGAAAATTAAGATTTGAATTTAAACTATAGTATAAGTAAAATATGTTTGGAGATTGGACACTGACTTACCAAACATTCTGTATAAAGGTGTAAATTGAAACAATTTCCATACACACAACGTCAATTTAGATTTGTGTATTGGGTAGTAGGAACCCTACACAATATTAAGGGACTGGCAACATATAGCAAGAATTTTCATGCCCTTGTAAATGGGAAGTCCTACGTATTATTTTATGTATGATTTTTTTTACTATTGCTCTTGTGAAAAGAAAAATAAACGAAAAAAGTATTTTTTTTTAAATGTCACGTAGCCCACTAAGAAGTAGCAATAATCAGTACATTATGTGAAATAATATTCGTGAACGGCATGCAAGATGATATTGAAAAACTTCAAAATGTTTGGACATCGTCTCTTTTCATGACGTTTGTAACCGGTCAGTGGTTTTGGAACTGGGAAGGGTGTACAGGGGTACAATGTACCTCTTCCCTCTCCAAAATTTTATAGTGGATTATAAAATATAATTTGTACCCTCGTACACATAACGTAAATACTTAAAAATTATTGTTGAATTGTAAAGAAAGCAGATGTGGCTGCCAGATCTGTTATGTAACTGTCCTCCTAGCCAGCCCTGGCTTTTTTTTTTTGGACCTATTGGTAATAGTCAAATGAAAATAAAATCTATTATAGCAAGATATATGTTTTAATCCAATTGTATATATTTTACTCTAATTTATACCACTAAACTATTACTAGCTTAATGGTATAAGTTTGGGTAAAATATACTGTGCTCTAAGTCTACTGTTACTGTTGTATTTTGGTAACACCCTACTGGACACTCCTGCATACCCTTTTTTAACTGTAAAGTTTTTAGGTGTCTGTCCATAAAATTGACCAGGGTCAGGCAAACTTCCTCCTCCTTCCAGGGTTCGGTCTTCTCCGTGACCGCTCGGCTTGTCGCAAATATATTGAAATATACTGTCAATCAAGTCAAGTGAACTAATTGGCTGTATCATATTGTTTGGCAGCTAGGGTGTTGTGTACTGCTTTGTGTTGTAGAGGGCGAAATTTGTTATATTTTATATTACATACACAGCGTCAAAAATAATTACACGATATGAGTAACAGGACATTATAATTTTTTTTTCATGTGTGATACGTCATCACTTAAAGAGTAAAAAGAAAATCTGGATGGAGATGTGAGAAAATGGTAATGGAGTTTCATAGCATTCTTCTAGTCATCATGTTGTATAATGTGCCAGGTTTTATGTAATGCAGGTATGCAACTTACGAGTTTTAATAATGTGTAGAACGGTTGTTAGTTTATCAGTGCCACTAACTTAGTTGCTAAGTCCGCCGAAAAACGAGCAGCTTATTTTTAAATGTAATAAAACATAAAATATATACTATTTGCTTATCATTAAGAAAATTATACTACCGCAGTATGAATAATTGAATAACTAGGAAGTATTTTGTGGGGCTGAAATTCGTTAAAATCAAATCCTATCGCTGTGCAAATAAACAAAAAACTTTATTCATTATTATTTTCCTGACTGAATCATAATAGAGAAAAATTACGTCCCCATTAGTGGTTAAAGAGAAATAAATGCTACAATAGTTGAAGTAAGTAGGAATGTTTAAACCAATTGAATCGCTAAGAAAGCACTGGTATCTGAGTAAATACAACAATATAAATAAACTTCACAGCCATCTAAATCTATTAAAGTATGACTGGCAACACTTGTAACTAGTTTACAAGGCTGTGATTTCGTCAATCAAAAGTTAAAGTCTTGCTGATGAGGTTTTTATGGACGGAAAAAATGTTTGGAGGCTACTGATTAGCTCTTGATCACGTGATTAATGGAATGACAGACTAGAGATGGATGACTGTGATGGCTTATTGTGTCTGTAGTTTTAGATGCATATGCCTTTAGTTAGTTTGTTTAATTCAATGTTTTTTTTTATGCTGTCTGCGCCAGAAGTCCTGGAATGATTACAAGGGGCATGGGCCCGGGAAATGACATGCGAGGTAGTAGAATTGTTTTTACTATAATGTTCAAAACAATATTTGCACTTTGAACGACTTGCTAGAAAGCAACGTTTTAAAAAGATCACAATACGACAAATATCTCACGTAACACATGTTATCCCCTACTATTGAATAATACATGCCCAAATATATCATATTTTCGTTGTGCATCATATAAGACATAATTGCTTGAATTACAGCATGTAACATTCTGTTTTTTTTCCTGATATAAATAATTTTTTTTTTATTCTATGGGTGGGATATGCTTCCGGCTTATTAACAGTGTATTTGTAAAACTGTTCCCTAAACAATGTCAAACAAGGTGAATATTTAGCATGTTTAAGTACTAAAAATGCTTAAATTGCACCATTATACACCTCGAAACCACGAATTTTCCCGGGGGTGGCTTTATTAGAGGGGTCAAGAGTTCCAAATCGTACGCCCCAATCCAGAAACGTTCCTACGCTCCTGCTAACAGGTACTTGCTAGTAGAGACAATTGGACACACTGCTGTACTCTGATTTGCATAACACACGTAAAATATTGACGGTATTTTAGACACTTACTGGTAACATTTATTTTACGTCAGTCACGGTGCAAGACAAAATTGACTTTTTTTTTACCTGGAATGTCCATTCCTTATTCAAACAAAATTGTCAGTTTACTGACGCGAAGGTGACGACAGCTCATGATGTAGCAAAGAATTAATTGGGTGACGGAACTATCGGAGAACAAAACAATGGAATAGTATAGCGCCCCGTGAACATATGGCAGGGTTGGTAGCGTGAAGACGCAGGTTTACAAGGTGAGATGTTAATGGAGCTGAAGAGGAATAAAGGTGAGTCCTGCTGGAAAGCAGCTGAGAAAAACCCGTCGATAAATGCTGTGAGATACTGTAGTCCCAGGGTCGTGATACCTAAAGCCGGACTAAAAGCTACGACGAGGATGTTAGTCACTGCTATTAAAAACAGGTGGGAAGAGGTCTCGTACCTTAAGTAACGTTAATTCTACTACATGTTATATAGAAAATGCGTTTTCTTATTGAAGAGTTCGGCACAGGGAAAAATTATGCTGAAAGTTAATAAGTTAGCTGTCGCTAACGGGTCTAATAAAATACGAGACCATAGGAAAATTAAATTTAACTAGGCTTGGCAAAGGGAGAAGTCATTTTATTTAATTTTGTATTGAAAAACAAACAAATTTTGGCTGTCAAATTATCAACATTATATAATTTAAAATTCGCGAAAGCTCTGTGATAGTTCAGTTTACACATGTTACCGATACCAGCTCTCAAGCGGCAATAATTTCCCATGTGCCAAACATGTAATATTGATCTTTATAATATGTAGCACAAACAACCTTAACTAAAAAATCACTAGGACTAGCAGGAGAAAACCAATGATACCACATATACAAACTCACAGATGAGTTTATTCACCGTTTAGAAAATAATACAAAAAAACACTGGGCTGAGTAGACAGTCTGTAACAGGTCTGGAGCACAAGCCTCTACAGTAGACTATACTGCGAAGAATGGCGAGGACCCTGTGATGAAAAATTATGCTCCCCTGGGTGCCAGACGGTCGGCATGAATGCAAGTCAAGATATACAAAAATGTTCCAGACAGTTATGCTGCACTATCGCAGACTCAAGATCGTTCGAACAAAAATACGGGAACAGGAGTGCCGTGCGACTGTCCTAGTACATGCCTCGACGTCGACTAACTAGCTTCCCGCGAAAACATGGCGATGTAGATCACATTCATGGCATTTCATCAGGCTGTTCTGGAGAGTCATTGCACTGTTCTTATGGGGGGAGGGGGGTTGTCTTGACACATGGCATCGAAACATTATCATTATGTTCTGTACACTCGCTGGAAATCACTGGGTGCTCGGGTGACAGATGTTTGACATGACTGCAGGCGATTGTTGCAGCAGGGTCACTCATGATGTTATCTTTCGGGACATCTTTGGTAAGCCTTGCAATACTGGTATGAGGACTGGCATACACTTAGTGGGCTCTAGTAGAGAACCCAGCAGATCCCAGGTCATTGTGGGAGTCTGCGATGGCATTGGTATCTGAACCGTGCCTGGGACTGAATCAGTTATTAGTGTAGTTTGTTATGTGAATGTTACTAAATCAGCCAACTGGTGACTAAGTCGCACCGATCTCTGGAAAGATGAAGAGTCATTCGTAAATGTCATCAAGTCAATTGATTTCGTTGACTGAATTGGACTGACCTGTAAGTAAGTGGTGTTTCTCGGCAACAGTGACACACTTAAGTCGCAGCTGCAAATATTGTACACTTCAGCGGGAGCACTGGCAGATGCCATTGTCGCAGGCACTTTGCAGAAGATGTGGTTGGTCTGCCATATTGAGATAATGAGTCATCATTGATCATTAATTAATGATTAGAAAAGGCGAGAGGTTCTTTCTTGAAAAGCAAACAACTGTCCACAAACATTGCACTTGCGACGAAGGAAAAGAGGTTCCTTTAACTTTTCCATTGTAGTGCTTCACAGTAGGTCAGTAGCATATAACAGCAGCTGTCATCTTAGCCTCATGCGGTGGAAAAGTAGAAGTACGAATTCAGCAGGTGAGGTAAGTCGCCTGCTTACTCACCGGTGCATGTGCAGCAGTTAGAAGGGTAGTAGACTCACGTGCAGGTACTGGCACACTCAGCAGCAGCTTCTGTCACCCTAGAAGGAGAAAGGAGTTTTTTGATGCCAGTCTGCAGGTACTCGGCAGTCGCAAGACGGCCATCCTGACTGGCTAAAGTGGAACAATGGCGATGGCTTGGCTTCCTTTCTTCAGATGCTGGCAGTACATTGTGGAAAGTTTTTCCTCATCCTGTTGCTGAAGCTTATCTCACAGCCTCACTATTCGCAACTCCAGTTGATGCACCAGTGACAGTAGGCGATGCTGTAGCAGTGAATTCATAGTATGCTGAGATGCCAGACAGTAAAATAATATATTGGCATGCCAGGAACATACAGGTAATGGTCAGTTGGGTGAAGGCACCGGTTGACAGGGTGAGACGTTATTGGCACAGTACAGCATTAGTGTAGCTAATGCAAAGAGATAGAAGCACATGTGCTGAATTGAAATTGTCGTTTGTGTGGGCAGTAAAGGATAAAATACAGAGAATTATAATCTACGAAATATATTTAATATTTAAGGGAAGATAAAATAATGTGTTTCTGTCTCCTTCCGAGCAATGTTTCTTTCGGATTTGTTCTCCAACGAGGATCATTGTGCAGAATACAACTTAAATATGCCAACCTCTTTCATGAACTTTCTCTCTTAACAACACCCTATGACCCGACCTGTATATAAAGAGAGTCGCGAGGGTTTTGAAAGATGGTAATGGTGCCATTTTTAGGCCGAGGTCACACAGGGCTCCGATTAAATATCACAACTTGCAATTTGCACCGATGCAGTGCAACACAAGATAAATCTGTTCTCCACCTTCACCTATATTCGTAGTTGGAATTAAATATACTCGAAAACACAAAAGACAAACTGTGGAGCCTATTTTGGTTCTGCGCAACTGCCTAGTGCCTCCCCTCTCCGACTTACAGAAGCCAATCAGAGAATTTGTATCATCATTCTCACTGTCACTTGGATGACAGTTTCACTGTTTGCCAACCCGCGATCTTCCATGCAGATATAGCTTCCATGTGGCAGTAAACAATTTATCGCACTTGACGTGAGCCAGGTCAGGTATTTTCTTGCTGTACATCAGCACAGCACCAGGTATGTGCGGAACCTTGCTCAGTAACACACCAGCCGTCCACCCGAAAATCAACAAGTGCCACCTCTACATACACTCTCCTATGCGTTTTTGCGCACGGCCTTGTCAGAGTGGCCAACCCGACAACCGACGTATTTCCCATGGAGACTTTTACATGCAAAACTAAAACTGTCCTCGTAGACTTTATTTACGACATAGTCAATTAACTTTGTTAATCTCAATAATTTTAAGGAACAATCAGGACAAAGGACTCCATCACGATTGTGTAACATAATTTTTCCATATCACTTAAATTTCAGTGTTTAGCGTATTCTTTGTCATGTGCAAGCGTTTTTGTTCTTTTTCAGTGGGACTCATTATTTTAATCATGCTGCATGCATAACCACACATTGTAAAACCATTGTATAAAACTGATGTGACCATTCCACCTTCACGTAGGAAATTTCAACTTTTCAACTAACCTTCCTCGACTTCCGGGCAGCCATGAACTGTGAGCGGAGGACGAGGAGGAAGTTAAGTCTTCGACTAGCGGGTCTACAGAGCGGCCGTGCGCGCGCGTCCAGTAGGTAGAGTGCAATAGTGTTTACAATTAATCGACTGGAACCATTTTCTTGATTCGTGCCCCCGGGACACCATTCGCCTGGAAGACCTTACCCACCACGCCTTAACTTTTTCGTAACCTCGAATTGTATAGCCTTCTCGTGCTTATTCAAGACTGCAAGAAGTGTATGTTCATACCAGGTTATGAAGGATAAAAGTATCAAATTTTAATTACATATGTATATGTCGTAGTTCTGTTTTGAAGTGTGAATAGTAAATTTCTATATTGTCAGGTTCCTTCAGTGTAGTGGATGCGTATGTTCATTTATGTAGAATGAGATTGTTCATGAATAATTAAGAGGGCGTGGTACTTAATTCAACGCTAAAATCATTAATCTATAACTGTAGGTTTCTTGAAGCTAATTTGCAAAAATTAAACAATAGCAATCCTAGACAATAGTTTTAACCAACGTTTTCAACAAAATTGTTTCCAGTGTTACGAACTTCTGAGGCACAATCTCTGACGCCGGAACCTCGTGCATTTAATTGCGACGCAAGAGATCACACGTAACGAATTACTAAATATGGATGAATACTTACTCATAAAGTTGGCAAATACCATTATCTAGGATTGTCATTGAGTATTTTGTAGGCTTCGAAAATAAATTTAGAAATCTATTTATGTTTTCAGGATTTATTTATCTACCACACACTCTTAAGTGATTAATTTTTGTGGAGAGCAGCATTTTCGTAACACAATTGAAATACATCAACGTGGTTATCGTGTGTAACCATCTTTTATGTAATTTATGTTGCTAACAGAAAATAGAGGGCTTAAAGTGATAGTGACACAATTAGAGCAAAAATTATGTATACATTTTATATTTGCACTTGTATTAATTTGAGTGACCTATTTTTGACATTAATGTATTTTTAACCTGTGTGGCATTGTATTTGAGAGTGTACTACCTAATTTGCTATACATGTGGCTTTCGACTTTCGACGAGTCGTAAATCATCAAATCGTGATACATTGATTATTTCTATAGTATTCAGTACTAATATGTAATGAATACGAGTGGCTGTTGTTCAACTACACTGTAATAAACTTAATTAGGGCTAGATGATTACAAGTTCAATGTTCTCTGAGAGGACTTAGGTGTGATTTGTGTAGACAGCAACAACAGTCTCACAAAAGGCTATAAACTAAAATGTCAGCCCTCCCATTTTATGTAATGAAGAGAATCCCAACAGCTTCACTCTTAAATATAAAGCGAGCTCACAGATACTTAAGCGCGACGTCGCGTGGATACCGCGTGACATTACAGCAACATCTCGACGACATTCAAATGTCTGGTTTTTGCGACGTCGCACTATGACGTCCCTGCAACGTCGCAGTGTTATAAGCGATGTCTTTCAACATCCACAGATGTCACAACTAAAAAGAAAGTACACCTGTGAAGCTCCTATAACATCTCCACGATAACACATGATAAAGGCAAATACAAGTCGCTTTGTGATGTTACTATTACGTCACATTGTGACTGTAATGAAACTGGTACATTGAGACGTCTCTGTGATGTCACTGCGACCATGTGTGTGATGCAAGCGGGGGCCCTGGAGAGGGGTTAAAATGCTTGTTTCTCTCCCTGGTGAAAGTGGGCATAGAATTATCACTCAGCAGTGGCATGTGAGGAACAGATTGCCCGGTAGCACCAGTTCGTCAAAGGGGACGAACACTCGGAGAGCGTGTTCGTGTGGCCGACAGCCAAGGCATTGTTACGTTAATCTATTCCGCTCGACATCATACTTACATAGCGGAATCTAGGCGCTTCTCACGCCTCGATGCACACAATAAAGCTCTCGCCAGGAATATCGGGCACCTGGACACCCTTGCACAATAAAACACAACACAGAAGGAATGCGGGTTGGAAGGTCCCGCATCCCGAAGGCCGAGAAGCGGCGAGTCAATAAGTATTACATTTACTGTAATACTATGTGGTTATTATTGCTGATAGGCAACTTACATCTATGTGATACAAACACTAGTGGTGGCATCAAGCGGACCCGAACCTGAGTTCGTCCGGTGGGCAATGCTGATGAGAAATAGCCAAGTGGATGTGAAAATAGTTATAATGAATTTAAGCCCCTGGGTGCGCATGAGTGGCAGGGTTGAGGGGTATCTCCAGGCACAGCAAAGTTAACTGAAAATGTTCCGATGAAATATTACATTATTAATGCTCTAATGATTGAACAAAGAAGTGATGCTGCCCGGAGCGACACAGAGTCGACCGTCTCTACAGCTAACCACCAACTGACTAGCCTTTCGCGTCGACCTGACAGTGAGCCTGCCAGTGGCTGGGAAAACTCGTCGATTTCATAAAACACAATAAAGACACTATACAAAGGCAAAAACATTTTAATTTGAGGAAACTTGTGGTTAAAGTTCCAAAGGATTTTGTGGGAATGCTTATATTGCAATTCACGAATTTTGAAATTTGATTTGAATTAACCAATTATCGTTACAAAAAGGAACAAAGGTAATAATGAGCCATTAAGTGGCGGAACAAACACAAAAACACTTTCACTACAAATTTGAGAACTTGCTAAGTTTTAGAATTGGAATTTTAATTGTAAGAAAACTGTGCAGGTCAGGTTGGCTGTGTGGACGAATCCATTATTAATGGGCGGCGCAGAGGTGTATCAACTGGCAGCATGACTCCCGTCGCTCTGTTTCACCTACAAGTAGCCAGTCACATGCTGTTAACTTGCGGTGCATTTTACGGGACTTGTAAGCAATGGGGCACTTTCCTACCAATGGATAAGTGTTTCTAAAGATTTCACCACAATGGGACACTGCCCGGATATTGGGGGCGGGCGTCTGGACGCCGTTGCCTCTTGTTGCCACATGGTCGACCTTGTTCCCATATGCGTGGGTGGTACAGGTCACCCTGCCGTTCCGAATCAGTGGTGTGGCGCATACAACGGGCTGCTCTGGAAGGGAATGCATAACGGTCAGCTTCATGTGCTATTAGGGAACATAGTAAACTACTTATAAATGCGAAATTAATTTTTCACTAATGTCAGAAATTTACTTGAGAAATACTTTTCAGTTCCATATGTTGCAAGTCTGTACATTTACTCATGTGTTTTTATGGATTGTGGATAAAAAAATTTGTTTCATTCCATGTCCTCATTTTGTTTGCGTGTTACACATCTGCTTTCATACGTCTCCATTTTAATTTTCACTGTAGAACAGGCCGAACTCTTACATATCCGTGCTTGCGTGCAGTCAATAGCAATAGCAATCAAACATTTTGTCTTACAGGACCATTTTGGTTTACAACATTATTACACATTGAGTTTTCCAAGTTAACCATTAAATTCGCCTTCGTGCACTGTATTTATAATTATTATTTATGAGTGATGTGCATTTGAATAAGTTCATGTACATAAAATAAATAAATTAATAAAATATTAATGAATATTAGCATACAGTTAAAATTGTGAAGCCATTAACATTTCAATATTAATTATCTTGTATATATTAGTGAAATCTGAGACTAACTGTGTTTGTATAATATTGTTATAATGCTCTAATATATGTATTTAATTATCAATGGAATAAGAAACAATTAAATTAATTACTATTTCTCAAATTTTGGAATATTATATGAAAAACTCCTTTTTAGTTTTGTATGTTGCAAACCCATGCTTTTACACATTCATTTCCATGAACTACTTCCATCCACTGTAGAATAGAACACATTTTTTGCCTCCGTGTGCTCGTTTCGTTTACATGTTACGCAGCCACTTTCTCACGCTTCTGTGTCAGTGTAGAACAGACTTTAGTGCGAGAAATTGTTCATTGCCACATGGAAGCTATATCTGCATGTAAGATCACGGGTTGGTGGACAGCGAAACTGCAATCCAAGTAGAAGTGAGAATGACATTACAAATTTTCTGATTGCTTCTGTAAGTTGGAGAGGAGAGGTAGTTGCGCCGAGCAAAAACAGGCTCCGCCCCTTATATCTTGCACTTACGAGTACATTTAATTCAAATTACGACTAAAGTTGCAGGTGGAGAGCAGATTTTCCTCGTGGTGCACCGTGTCGGTGCAAAATGCAACTGCCAAGTGGTGATATTTAATCGGCCTCCAGCATTGCAGTTAGATGGAGTATCACAATTAAAATGTCAGGAATTTTGTGAGTTTATGTGATGGTAATTAAATATGATACATTGTAGATTCCAAGATTGTTGAAGTTAGAAAGTTTATCGAGTTTATTCATTTCGTGCAACCTCGCAAACATATTTAGATTTAAAAATCAAACATGGCTGTTGAATGCATTTAACCGAACGGGTTTTAAGACCTCTAGTGCAGTGTTGCCAACAAGGTCAAATGAAAAGTCGTTAAGAATGTTACTAAAAGTCGCTAAAAGTATGTGTATGCAGGTATGTGTGTGTATATGTGCAGGCAAATATAAAATCTAAACCAGCGATAATCAGGTTATTTTATTTTAATTTGATATAGCTGATTATAAAAGCAAAAAGGCATTAAATTTTCTCTGTCTTAGACAATCATTAAAGTGGTTAAATAAACTCGATAATCGCTTATTATGAATTTTTCTTGTCAACTGCATTGAAAAGCCGCTATCTGACGTGACCAATACAGGTGCGAGGAGGAGGGTAGCATGCTGTGGAACCCGACTAGGGAATCTCTCCAGACACGTTGCTGGTATTCGAATTTGATGAGAAAAAGGGATGAGCTCCCTTTCTATTAAACATTTGCCTGTATAGGGCACCAGTCCATCAGTGATGTTACATTGCGCTGGCAGAAACGGGACTCTTAGGATTCACAGAGTCTTGGTCGACAACTCCGTGGCTGTATCCTAACACATAGACAGATATATTTGATGAACACGTGGTTATGATGGGGAGGGTGTTTACCTCCCCTCCACGACTCGATGCACAAACAAATGATCACTTAAGAAATAATAATAAAACACTAAAAACGATACCTGCATAGGTTGCTCCAGAGTAGTCTGGGCTCCTGAAACTTATGTGATTGTGAAATAACCCACATGTGACTTTGTAAAACTTTGAATAATTGCACTGGTAAACACTATGCACAAAACGGCACATTGCTGAAGTAGGCCTGACCCTACGGCCAGTCAGTAGCCTACGTGACTGCGAAACGTGATTGAACACAGGTGAAAATGTACTGTATGAAACTCTGGAGGCAGTGAGTCGACCGGATTGGATGGCGATCACTGGGGTGCGAAAATAACAATGTTCCAGAGATATTAATTAAACTATTGCAATGACTGATTGACCGACAGAAGGTTTATGGCCCTCATGACAGAACATGCTTGCTCAATCTATACCTGCTGAGCTCTGACCGGCAAGACAATGGCGGCGGGCAGAAAGGCTGGCCTCCCATTTACGCCAAGTCTCGCGGGGTAAGTTTACAGTGAAAACTGAAAATGACACATTTCTGTTATAAGGAGTGTCTGTGCAGGACTTGTTAAGAGGATATTCATTGCACTTAAAAACTCTTCTGGTAATTTCTTTTGATTGTGTTATTTAATTTGTGTCTCTGTTGTATAACAACTGCTTTACGTATCTGTAATTATCGTGACTTCATTAATCTCTAGAACAATTCTTTGGTTCTAATACTAATTTTTTCTACAACAAAACCGTTTCCTATTACAAGTAACTGTCATTTGGTTAAACGAGGGCCATGTGTATGTCAAGTTGGTACTGGTCTCATGCCTGATCTAGGTCAACACTGCCTGGTTGTTATTTGTTTCGTGTGTTTTGTTGGCGTGATCGTAATTACAGCGGACACTTTGTGCTGCACTGACACATTTGGAAGATGAATTTTAATACCCTTCCCGGTTTTGTAAGTTACAAAAACGAGTGAGAAGTGACCAAGTGGTCGGCTTAACACTGCATTGCTGATTTGGTATGGATAGTGTCGCCGTATGTGGTGCGTCATGTATCTACCGACAGTGTCGTTGTGTTGGCCACACTGGCGTGGACGAAACTAATACAGGACGAGCCAATAGCTTATAGGTGAATCCCCTGAGTTTGATTCTGGAGCAGGGCCTATGTAAACACAGTATTTCCCGATTCCCAAGCCAACCATCCAGAACTTCGCTAGTTTAAAGACAGTTTATGTTTCGAAAAGGCGTCAAAATGTTGCCACAGCAAAACTTAAAAGTCGCTGAAAAAGTTGCTAGTCGTTTAAGAGAAAAAATTGTCGCCAGCCATTTCGAAAACTCGCTAGATATAGCGAAAAAGTCGATACCTGCTCAAAGTGTGACCGTCGCCTTTGGTACAAAATACCAATTCTCGTCGTAAAAAAGAGTTAACGGCCTGCCGTCTTTGTATAAAGATCGCAACTATAACATACTGAAAAAGTTATAAACTAGGCTCTCTGGTCTATTGACTGGAATAACTTCCATATTTCAACAACTGAATTTTCATAAACACCTTTAATTTAATTTAAGTCCATAGCTTTTAACGTTTTCAATTTCAAGATTGGTTGAAAGTGTCCGCTACACAAGGTTGGCCAATGAAGTGGCGGTCCACTAGTTAGCATGTTTTCTATGGATAGAGCAGGGTGTTAGTAAACATCAGTTTTAAAAGTTTTGTAAACAATGTACGGAAATGTGGTTTGCTTATTTGCTGTGATGTGAGTTGTAACAGGCTACTAAAGTGGAAAATGAGAATGTTTATGTGCTCTTGAAGTTCCTGTGCATAAAACAGTAGCATTTTTATTTAAAAATGCATTGTTTATTCATACTGAAGTAGTTTACGGTAAAGTAAACATATTCAATGTTTTATTTTCAACCATTTTTTTCTCCACAATATGTTACTGTTAGTAGTTTTACTTGGTGATTAAAGTAGTCTTGTGATCGCAAAATTTACTAGAGGCTAGGCTACAAAGAATATTTGGTACTGAAATTGGTGTCGCACGGAAAAATTATGTGTTTTGTGGGTAAAGTGGTATAACTAAAAAAATTGTGTTTTGTGTAAAAAAGAAAGTTTGAAGTTATACTGATGGAACATACAAACATCCATATTAAATTTTTTACCATCTCATAACCATAGGGCCTACGTATAACCTTTTACCCAGACCTAGAACAGAACATAGACTCTGATCCCATACTTAACATAATTTTCTCGTTTTTCGAGTTAGGTATACCCCTTTACCAGAACACCACAGAATTTAGAAAATGCATTGGTTGAATTTATATCTTAGCGAAAATTAAGAAAAAAATTGTTAACTTGCAAGTTGAAACTGTTTTGACATATACAATCTTAGGTAATATTCAGTTTGTTGAGTTTAGTGTGGGCGTGTTTAAGGTAGTTAAGGTTAGTTTAAGATACATTCTCTAAAAGCCACCATTAATGGGCCTAATTTATTGAGACCGTGTCTCAGTTTAAAGAGTACTCTGTTGAGGGAGTACACTTTCTCATAAACACGAGAGAGAGCCTTTGTTTGCTTTCTGGTACTCTCACTCTCATCAATTTAGGTGATGCTCCCTCATATTTGTAAACAATGTAAATGTTACAATTGCGTAAATTTTATTAATACAAGTTATAAACATATTAAACATATTTGTTGGTGATTCAAATAATGAGTTTTATACTTACCAGCATTATATTTTAAGCAGTGAATAGCTGTTTATAGACAATGCCCAAAAATTTTTATTTTGTTTATTTAAACACATACAATTAGGGCCGAATATTTTAACTGAATTTCTTGCCATTGGTGACTTCTTTGGAAATAATTATTTGTTTATAATAATTGAAATATTTGCAATATATGGCACAAGTTTCTTCAGTAACCTTAAACCATAGTTCTAATCAAAATGGCGTACACCAGAGAGCAGGAGAGAGTGAGTATATTACTTCGTTCTTTCGTACTCTTTGCAAATAATTGAGACAGACACAGAGTGCTCTCTTTCTGACGTAGTTGTGAAATATTTGCGAGAGTGAGGGCACGAAAGAGTACTTTTTAGGTGAATTGAGACACATAACTGCCATACATTAATTTTTACTGAAGGTATCATAGCAAAATTGTTGTCTGATTTTCACATACATACATATATTTATTAACATGCCTAAACAAACTTAACCACAAGAGGTAACATATTTCTAATGCCTCATTAATGGAAACACTTAAAAAAAAAAATAATCCATACAACACATGACAATTTCTAAACCAGTTTAGGTAAATGACAGTCATAACAATTTGTTATACAAGTACATACTACAATTTGACACTACACAAAATGGGTGAGAAGTCTGCATTGGCTTTTGTTAGTTAAATAATCATCTCGCCAGTCACCTAAAACAATTTTGGGATGCTGTAGAGCTGTAAATCAAACCTAGGTCCTCAAAACGTGTGTCCATCATTTTACCGTTCCTCCACCTCACTCAGTCTGTTTTTTAAACTTAGATTCACCTGTCATGTTGGATTTTTAAACGTTTTTTGTAATTTTTTTTTTTTTTTAATTTCAAGGTTAATAGCGTGTGAGTTACTATAATTATAGATTTATGTCAACTAGGCCTAGTGCTAGCAATAGACATGACACATTTAATAGAGAATATAGTTTTTATGAGAAATCTTTTCTTGAGTAATAATTACATGATGATAATGTAACTACTCAGTTCTCATGTTTGTTCTGTAGTGCTAGGTAAATATAAAATTAGTTATAATTTCTATTTATTTCCTTATAAGTTCAGAAAAAAGAAATGAAAAGTTGTTGTTACTGGTATTTAAGCCATTCCTTTACATTTCATACACAAAATGTGTAGGTAGGTAGTTTATATGGGAGGGAAAGATGTTGCATATAAAAAGTTATTCATTGCTCGAATAAAGAATGACTGCTGGGTACGTAGGTTACAAAGAAACCTAGAAATAGGCTAGTAACAAGTTTCTAGTTTCCGACATTTCCGCATGCGGTTGTGGTATGTGTGCTACTGGTAACGTTCAGATTTATCCATCCCAAATTAGCAAATCAGTGGTATTGGACACTGCTATACACTTTCATTTGTTTAATTCAACAAACAAAACACAGAGCTTTATTCAGTAGACTACTGCTGATCTGCTCACATAAACTGCTAGCCTCCCCTTCACACGTGTTTTAGTCACCTCATATTTGACAGGGAAGGAAAGAGAATGCATGACATCTAATGCCAGCCCATTTTAATTTTATTAATAAAAAAAAACATTTCAGCTAGAACCAGACACAAAAGAGAAATGAAACAGGAGTACCGGTACGGTACATATTTCTTTATTTTTTTTGATTAAGTGTCTCGGTTGTGCATAGTCAGACTTGTGTGCGTATATTTACCACAGTAAATTATCAGTGAGTAGTTCGAAAGACATCAGAAGTGACTTTGTTCACTGCTAATACTTAGGCCTAGTGTGGAACAAGTTTGTTATGCTTCTCATTGAGAATGTGAAACATAATTGAAAGTACTGGGGAAAAAATTCTGTGCAGTGTGTAATTAACCTGTTTTTTGATTCTTTACTCAATTCTGGTTGGCCTGAAAATAGAACTTACGATAGGCCTACATTTACTACTGGGCAATGTCTGTTGTGAATGTTCATGTTAACTTGTCGCCGTCGATGACCGAGAGAGGTTTCAATTGTTGCCGGCATGCGCGGCTCAGATGGTTGTTGGGGCAACAGTGGATTTTGGAGGCGGTGACAATAGCTTTGATTTGATGGGGGCTACCGACTGAGATGTGCAGTCAAGACATGAGCCTCTCTGCGGGCTATGGTACGTTCGTGACTTCTATTTCAGTGGGGCATCGTGATGTCTTGTGTTACAAAGTCGGGGTATTGGGAGCACTTGGGAAAACCTGTCTAACTACACTGACTTTTGAAGGCAGTCCACACGTCCACACCCTAGTCCACACGTCCATACCCTAGCCTGAGAGAAACTGACTCCTAAGTACCTAGAGAAATAAGGAGACTTTCGGTTCAGTTTGGCCATGTGTTTAATAAAGAGAAATGCCAAACGATAGACATGTGGTCATGACACGACATACAAGCAGAAGACACATGTATTCAAAGGCAAGAACTTACAACAATGCTTAGTGCCAATAAAACACTGATATGATGCTTGTAACAATTTGCATTGCATCAACTAGAAAATAAATACATTAAACATTACATGGTTGTAAAATATAGTTAGTTACATAAATCCTGTGAACAGAACCACAGAGTCAGGAAAACAACACTGTAGTGTCCGCGCAGCCAAGTGTCCTGCTGCGCTTTTTACACTGCTGGCTCATGGCCGCAAGCTCTGAGCCACCCTCCTCCGCGGAGGGATATCAACTAGTCCATTACACACTGCCCAGCTGCATAGCAATACCAGCCAACATAGTTCCTATTACAAAATTACAATGTGACAAACCAAGCGGCGTGACAGCTTGTGTAATCAATAACGTTAACTAAAATTTTTATTTAGGCATAGGCCTACCAAACACATAATTAAATCCTTCTTTACTGTGTGCTGTGACCAGATACATAATAAAACAATTATGTAAAATAGAACATTAGAATTGTTTGGCTTTTAATGATGCCTCTCAAAGCCTGCTGCAAAAAGTAAACGTAACTCTTGTTTTACGTGCGGAGGTGGCTGACTGTGATGTCACTAGTGATGTCGCCGGTGGTCGGCGCCCTAGGTACGTG
Source organism: Medauroidea extradentata (assembly GCA_003012365.1). NCBI lineage: Eukaryota > Metazoa > Arthropoda > Insecta > Phasmatodea > Phasmatidae > Medauroidea > Medauroidea extradentata. Next base: position 26,941 of record PNEQ01023620.1, on the reverse strand, counting down.
GCGTGCTAATTCAAAAACACACTGCTCTGCTTTTAGTGCACTGCCAATATGTTACACTTCCTCTCTTGTAAACAACACTGACTTTATGCCGGCAAAAGATGCTCTGCACAACAATCTTTCCTTTACTGGACACCACATTTCACACATACATGTCTTCCTAGGCTGTTACTGTGGGGATTGAAGCACTCTGAGAAAAACATGCATCGAGACTGGACTTAACGTACCTGGCCCATGGCTGGGTACAACTACAAAATTATTTGCCATTTAAGGTGAGCATTTCATATGCAATTTAAGGTCAATTTACACTAATAAAAACAACAATGCTAATTACAAAATGTTACGAACAAATTCTAAGCTATGGTACACAATTATATTGCAGTGTCAATAGCAAATGTGCTACAAACATTGCTGCAAATACCAATGGTACTAACAAAGTAAAAGAATGATGAACAGACGTTAATATCAATGTAGGTCTATATGACAAAAATGCAAACAACATTGCAGATAACATTTGTTATCAACATCCTTTGATCAAGACTGCCTTAGGATGGGTAGGGAAAATAATGTTATAAACAGTGTTAGTGACAAAGTTATTAACATTTTTCTAAAATTTATGACTTTTGTTGATAGCAAATGTTTTCCACAAAATGTTCGTAACAAGTATTACATATTAACATTCCTTTGTATTTATTAACAAAATTAATAACAGACTGTTGGCAACAATGTTGAAAATATGATGTTACCAACAATTTTTAATAATTTTTATAACATTTATTGGTTTGTAACTTTTTTGAAAACACATGTTATCAGCAATTTTATCACTGGTGTAAACTAGGTGTTACTTTTGTCTTTTACAGTACAAAGTGTTAAAAAAGCAAATCCAATTTTCTTTAAAAACTATAAAAAAAAAAAGCAGTTATGAACAGGTATAACTATTGAAATATGAAATGTATGTTGTTGTTTCTAGCTTTAACCCAGGAGCAAAGAACAAGTAACCATGAAACTACGAAGTGGAAGAAGTGTTTGTAGTGAGGTGAATTGTTTGGCACCATCCACTAAAACAGTAAGAAATGCAAAACTGGACGTAGTGAAGAAGTCTTGCATCATAAAGCAAAGAAATACAAGTTTATGTGATACCTCTGACAGTAGTTCTGAATCTCCGTCAAGTGGTTCATCTGGTGAGACATGGCGTGTCTCGCCAAAACCAACAGGTAGAAAGAGATCTAAAGTTGTGTCACTGAAGAAGTGTAACATTCGTAGCGTCAGTGCGCCCCGTAGAAGATCTACCAGGCAGGCGTGCACAGAACAGCCACAGGTAGAAAATGAAACAGTTATGGCTCTAGGAAACAATCTTAAAAGTCTTTCTATTTCAGTCACTGAAAATACTAGTCCTGTAAAGAATTCACCAGAGGTCAAGCTTGGAAATAAAGGGCTGAAACACCGCTCAAAATTGTTGAAACAATCACTTCGTGAAAATTGTGCAGGCCTACCTCATGAGCAAACAAATGATCTACCATCTTGTGCTTCCGATGATTTAGTCATAACTGAAAGGGATCATCATCTCCAGAACGTAGCTGTTGCAGCAAATATCAGCCATGAAAATTTTTCCTTGGATACAAAACCTGCAAATGAAAGTTCAAAACAAAGTCCTGACTCACCCTGTGAAATTAAAGTAGGTGAAGTTAGTGAGAAAGTGACACATTTTCGCCAAGAACATACAGCCGAAAATATACAAAATAAAGCTAGCATTCCAAAATCTGTATCAAAATGTCAGCAATATATTCCCAAGCATAAAAAGAAGCCATTAGACACTAGCGTGGCAGGCACGGTTAAGTGTGCCACAAGTGTCAAAACTTTAGTGACAAAGACACCATCAGGAAGCTCCTGTAAGGTCATACCAGTAATATGTATAGACAGTTCTAGTTCCAGTGATGAAGAGTGTTGCAACATTATTAGTTCCTCTGTAATTGTAGATATTAAACCAAGTGTTGTTGACTTATGTATGAAAAACAATACAACAACAACAGGTACCGATCCAAGAGAATTGGATGAAAATGTCGCTGCAAAGAGAAGTGAAATTGTTCTAGAATCTGAAAAAACAGACAAACGTGATGTTGTTCCCCGTGCTGCAGTGAGTATTCCTGAGATCCAGAAAGATTGTAAATTGGAAAATAAGTCATCAAGTGCTTTAAATGATAAGAGTGTTGGGGAGACAGGAAACAATCGTATTTCCAGAGTTAAGTATCCCAGTAAGTCTCCAGTTGAATCTAATGACCTTGGTGGCGGGCAACAAGCAAAAGTCTACAACTCGGTCAAGAATGATAGACGTGACCATGTGCAGCATGTGAAGAAGAAAGTTAACAATTCAAAGGCAAAGAAAGTTCAACCCTTACTCAGCCCATATCAGCTTAGTAAAGCTCGTCGTGAAGCTAACCAAACAACTTTCCAAAGTGCACCGTACTCTCCAGTGAACTACCACAACACTTCCCAGGCCAGTTACGAGTACTACAGAAACAAGTCTGCCTGGGAGGCAGCACTTTGTAACAGGGGTAACAGCTGGAGTCAGTATAACAGGTCAGGAGCATATTACTTTGACTCGCAGGAAAGTTTACCAGCCAGCACAGCAGAGTCATATGCACGAAAAATGTCCCAGCTAAAATGTGACTATGACAGGTTGGGCGACGCAATGTACCAAAGTAGGCAGGCAACGTTGCCAAGCAACTACCACACGCAGCAAGCTCATCTGTCCACAGCGCAGGTTAGACAGGCAACGTTGCCAAGCAACTATGACACGCAGCAAGCTCATCTGTCCACAGCGCAGGTTAGGCAGGCAACGTTGCCAAGCAACTATGACACGCAGCAAGCTCATCTGTCCACAGCGCAGGTTAGGCAGGCAACATTGCCAAGCAACTACCACACGCAGCAAGCTCATTTGTCCACAGCGCAGGTTGGGCAGGCAATGTTGCCAAGCAACTACCACATGCAGCAAGTTCATTTGTCCACAGCGCAGGTTGGTGCTGCCAACCAGAGATTTGATACCCAGACTGGCATGAAGAACCCAGTCAACGTGTTCGGAGGCAATGTTTACCTGCCGAGCTCGCAGCCTATCCGCAAGCGAGGGCTCCGTCCCATTATCATAGATGGCAGCAATGTTGCTATGGGGTGAGTATAGTCAAGAATTACCTTTATTAGTCTGTTTATGGTGTGGTGATCACTTTTGGAGACTGTCTCGTCATGAATAATTATTGAAAAATAGGCTATATTTTATTGTAGTGGTTATGATGAAATCTGTATACTGTGTTTATTACTTGCACTGCTGTGTTTATGTTAACAAATGGCAAAAATCTACAAGTTGGCTGATAAAAAAAAAGTCATAACTGTTTCAGTAGTGTTCACTTTACCATGAATAGCTTATAACACACTTTGTAAATTAAACTGTGGTTCTATTTAAAACTGTCTTAATGTTTTGTTTGAAAGAAATTATTAATGTGAACATTCGTTAGTGGTATTTTAAATAAAATAATTTATTTTTTTAAATTTTTTCATAAAGTATCCAATTAACACAGTACATAACTGCACTAGACTTGTCTCAAATTAAATTACTGAACAAAATTACATAAAAACATGAAACATTATACATAATGACTGGCGTGATACTCATCACAAAATAGATATAACAAGATTACCGTACATAGTAAAATAGCCATTAAGAATATGAAGTAAAATCTATGTAATAGGATATATTTTTTTAGAATTAACATAGCAAAATTACAAAATAAAATTGTCATTACAAGAATATAGAGTAAGATCTATCAAACATTTTTTAAAGTAAAATTTAAAGTTTTTAAAATTTCTATTTATTAAATTTCATTTAGCTCTACAAAAAAGGATTGGTCTTATATTTATTAGTGGAGTGAAAGGGAATGTGGTTTTCATATAACTTTCTAGTCATATAATTATGAATATCTGAATTTTTTTAAAATTGCATTTTAGCACCATTAGGCCTAAATTATAACTACACCACTTACATATATCGGAAGGAAGTACCAATTATAGCTCACATCAGCTTACGTTTAAGTGTGTGATGTACTATTTTGTAGCAGTGCTTGTGCTTAACTAAATTGTAAATGACATGTGTAAACACAGGAGGTAACGTACTCTTCCACTTGTAATTCTCTGTCAGCTCGACGTGTAGCCTATATGTACGGTATATTTGCCTGATTTTGACATTCCCCATCTGATGAGATAGACAGGATTACAGAGATCCTGTGTTTCTGGGAAGTCAGGATGGTTTAAATGTCCACTCAATGGGGCAGGGTTACATAAATACTGGAAAAAAAATTTCAGAAATTTGTTTATAATGAACTGTTCAGGGGTTTCAAAAGAGATGAAATGTGCTTTTAATGAAAAGTTAAAATACCGCACCTTGAACCCAATTGTCTATCTTTGTGATTTTCTAATTAAATTTGATACTGACACAAATATCTAAAATGTGATTTAGAGGTTTATCGAAATTTGATCCCTAAAGGGCTAAAATAACAAAACTTTTGTTTTCCATTAGGCTAACCCTCGATATTTAACAAACTATCCGAGAAATAGTGGTGGTAGTTTCAGAATGATGCTTATGTAATTACCTATAAATGTTAAGTGTATTTTTCTACAGGATACAATAAAAAATTCTCAAAGAAAAACTTAGATTGTAAACCATCAAAGCAAGACTATCAGAACAGTGTCATCTTTGACAAGTAATTACTATTAAGTTATGTTTTGGAATCCTATGGGTACGTGATGTACATTCTCTTTGTTATTGGGTCTGTACATATTAGTGTTTTTCTTATTTAAATGTGACTGCCGGGATTACCTGGTTACTATGTACTAGTGTAACACTCCCACTCAAGCCTAGCCACGGACGGACAGGTAGTAGTATTATTGAGCTCGTTGACCGGTGTGGGATGCGTTCTGTACCCAAGGAGAAGCCCCAGGTGACAAGTTGTGGAGAAATACAAAAAATTAGTAAATTTACACGAAGTTAAATTAAGTATATCTCCGAAAATGAGCATACAATCTGTACTTAATAGACAGAAGTCATTGTCAAAGTATATGTTACAAAAATTAGGCATAAGAATGGAACTGTGGATTGAATTATTAAAAATATCAGGAAAAACAGTATGACATTAAATCCAAGTTCAAAACACTCAATTATTGACTTAGTAGAAAGAGTAAACAAACTTTCATAACTTTTACTTATTACCAATCATATAAATATGTTGACAGTTGTCTAGATCCATTTTCACTTTAATCATCTTATGAAAATCAAGACATATAAATATTTAGTCTTTAAACATTTTACCTGAATAGAACAAGTTGTCCTCCTTCAACAACTTAAAATATTACAAAATATTCAAATGAACAATCAAATCTCATCTCAAATATATTTCCTTAAGCAAATAATTGTTTATTACAAACCGCAAAATACTAACCAATAAGGTCGTGAAGCAATAAGGTTAATTAATTATATACCATATATTTAATACAAAACTCGGACCAGATTCGAAGCAGTTACTAGAACGTCTTATGCTCAGTACGAGCAATCAATATGAACCTTACGAACAAGCACGAGATAAAATGGAGTCCAAATGGGCGCAGGGAGATGCATGACAGCGAGAGACAGTAATGCAAAGGAAAGGCTAACAAACCTTAATTACAGCAATAAATAACAAAAAGGAAAACCTGAAGGGTTATTATCAGTAGATAAATAGTCTACATGATGAGAAAAAAACCAAAAGGTTAAAAGGAGAAGACAAAATATTCAGCGATCGTTTTCCTTGACAGTGATGATAATAAGTGGAGCTTATTAAATTTGGAATAAACAGACAGACATTTTCAGAAATTATATAACTAAGAAAAAACCACTACTCCACATAGTGGAAGGTTACCTAATTTTCCTCGCTGACCTGCAGTGGGATGGGAAAGAGGAGAAGTCTGTCGCCCTTTCTGCCAGCTGTCCCAATGAAGCCAGCCTACCTTCCTAGGCCGGTCGGCCAATCCGACCCAGGAGGGGAGGGGAAGAGGCAGACAGCAGTAGAGAAGCGAGCAAGGAGGGGCAGATAGGGGAAAAGGGGTAGGAAGGAGTGGGAGTCGATTAGCGAGGCTCTCAGCTGAAGTAATCAATAGAGTTGACATTGGTAAGTTCCTACGAAGGGTACAGTCCTTAATGGTAGTTTTGATTGATTGTTCTTGTTTTCTGCCTTTTTCGTTTATTTGTTTCATTTGGTTCGGTTTGCTGTTTCTTTTGAGGATGTTTGTCGGCGGAGGTTTTTTTTAGCTTCCTTTCGCTTATTGGGGATTTGTTTTTGGTGATTTCGCCAACCCTGGTTGAATGGGGCATGTGTTGGAAGTGTCTTCGGGGCGTCTGAGTCGCTTCTTCTGTCAGGTCTATCCCTCTAACGGCCGTGGAGGGGAGTCTCAGGAGTTTCGGTTGGTAGAAAGATACGGGAGGGGGGGCCGGTGCCTGCTTGGTAGGCGAAGAGGCGAGCGAAGCTCACTCTTGCATGGCGAGTGGGACAAGGAGGTAGCAGGCGAAGTTGATGATCAGTCGGGTGTCGCTCGATAAAGTTGCAGTGCCAATGGTCGACGACTCGAAGGGAACTTTCTTCCGTTAGGTGTGGGTGATTGCCCGTTCAGTTTTTGGGCTAAACGAGGCAAACGGAAGACTCAATCGCAGCTCAGGTATGCGGCTGACAACTGGTGGCTGTGGTGATCACGAGGATTTGGTGAGTCGTCCCGATTTTGCCGTTTTTCCTTTTTGAGGAGAGACTGGATCAGTTGATGATAGTCTCTATCTGATAAACAGTTTTGGATGTCTAGGAGTTTGTCTCATGATGAGTTCTGAGTCGTTTGGAAACATTGCAGTTTGCAACTTCGAAAAGACGGGAAAAGCACTATCCAAGTCGACTAGGAGTAGAAATGGTGCGCAGAATTGATATGTAAGAAGGGAAGTGACGAGCTGATGTTTTGGAAGTGATAGCGCTGCAGTTAGAAGGTTGAGGGTCGTTAATACCTTTGGGTACGCCATTTAACCCATTTGATGAGTGTCATGTTTATATATTTGGGTCATATATAACTCTGGTTCAGAGGTGTACATGGTGTGTGGGCTTTGCTTTTATGTAAGTGTGTTTATAATATGTAGCCTATATAAAATAAAGCAGGAAGACGTGAAGAGTATTGTGTGCGGCAAGTGCCCTTTTGGAATGTTTTAGGACAAAAGTCCTTTTGTAAAGTTTGAATGTTGTTTTGAGATTTAGTGTCAAAAAGTGTGTGTTTGGCTTTGTACCACAGATTGTTGTGAAATTATGTTGAGAGAGGAGCAATGTAGATTATTATTAAATATATGGATTTAAATTTAAAATAGTGCATGTCGTTTTCTCACAGAGTAATTACATTCCTGTTGTGGTTGCCTTGAGCATAGATTATGACAGATGTTTCTTGACTTTTGGGTAGATATGGCTCTTAAGAGCGTCATTGGTGAAGCCGGGCCTTTGGTGGCAAGCCAAGGATTGGCGGCCTTCCGCCTTGGTAGTTCGTACATTACAATCTTAAGACATTTCTATCACTTATGTACACATTTATTTTACCAGTGGACTTCAGATAATTTTTTATTCACATTAATTAATATTGTTTATTGATCATACAAATTAAAAGTAAAATTCCCGTAGATACATGCTGGAAAAGAAGACAACTTTGTGAAAATAATATTTTTATTAATATGATTTCACTGCATTTTGTTTCACACAAACTATTTTCACTTAAGAATTTAAATCGCATAGTGAGTATCCTAGGATGCTCTTTGTTGCATGGTGAAAATGGTAATGTGCACAGGCATGGTGGGAACGCTCACTTCTCCTACCGGGGCCTTCAGATCTGTGTGGACTACTTTGTGAAACGTGGCCACAAGGTGATAGCATTCTTGCCGCAACACCGCAAGTGTGGGTTGGGCGCCAAAGACCGGTTGATACTGCAGCAGCTGGAGAAGAGTGGGCATGTTGTGTTCACACCTAGTCGCCGAGTCGACAACCGCCTCGTGGTGCCCTACGATGACTGGTGAGTGCTTTATGGTGGTAGTCCCTAGCAGTGTTGCAAGCTCCAATTTAAAAAAAAAATCAGCACTTATGACCTGCTAAATTCCTACCAAATTGAGAAAAATTTCAATCATCACACACCGTTTATAATTTTAAATCAGTACAGTAGTTTAGTCTTAGTAATACTGAATTTTATTGTTTCGGAATCACAGAGTAATCTTTTAACGTAAGTATCCAAACATATTTTTTTGAAACAGTATTTTACTTTACTATGAATAGTACTGCTCATTAAAATTGGTGGAAATGTTTTAAAATTCCTGCATGTTTAGCAGAAAGTTCAATTGACAACACAAATCTCTGGCAGGTGTTGACACGTGAATTTTTAGAGTGAGCTCGCACCTGGTTCGCTGCACGAAGAATTGTTGCATTGCACCAGGTAAATGATGTTGGAACCCCATTGTCATTATTTTAGATTTTGAGTTTTTCAAAGTCTTAATGGGGTGCAATGATTCTCTCAGCCATTATAGTCCTGGCTTTCATTAAAATCTAACCACTCACTCTCAAATTGTGCAAGATATCGTTATCAGTTCACACTACTAAACAAGCTGCAGTGCACTGTTTTCCTTACCTACGGTTTAGCAAGTGAACAGTGTGATGGAACCACTTGCTTCAACAAGTATTCAGTTGTACACGTAACAATTCAACTTTTTAATTTCTGAATGTAACACACCAGAGCTAATAATCTCTTCTCATACTTGAGACATTTTTCTTTCCAATCACTTCCACGACTACACCTGTGTGGTGTTCCGTCGTGCTGCGACGAATGGCTTGTTATCAGTACCACATTTGTCAACTCCGGCGAAGGTTAAATCTTCATTGTCCCCACAGAATATATAGTATATTTTCAGAGTTGTTCCTGTAGCAGGTGTTAATGCCAATCTTTAATGCCTAGTAGCTCATTTTTGATCTTGTCATATTGTACAATGCTTCAACATTCAAAATTAATGTTTGCAGATTGGTGTTACCACCAAAATTTTTACTATATAAATTTGCCTGATTTTGACATTTCACTACTTCCTAGAAAAGTGTGTTTGTAAACAAGACTGCTGAGACTAGGTTTTTCCAGAAAGTCAGGATGGTTTAAATGTCACAACACTGTAGCTGCCAGTCTTCTTTCTTAGAAGAGAATTGTCTTGGAGATTGTTACGTATATCAAGTAATCTGCTGCTGCTTAGTCATATGACTAGGTTTGCTCCATCGTCAGGTTAGTGTCTAAAAGTCTGCAAGCTATTCAGGGCCTCGTGATTTACTATGAGCTTAAAAACTCTTTGAGGAAAAACCTTATCTTTTGACACTACACGCACTCAGGAGTAACCTTTTGTGCTATTGTGTATTGTCAAAGAATTTCTAGATACTTGTAGATAGTCCAGTGGCGTAGCCAGGAGGGTGGGGATATTGGGATTTACTCCCGCCAGTGACCGCCACCAAATTCTGAGGAAACCTTCATACTTTCCACTATAGTATTGAGCTTCTAAAATATAACTGCATTAATTTCAAGCAAACAAAGTCAATGATTATTTAGTGTTTGTGTGTGTATGTTTTTACCCACGTTTTATTCTTGTTTCACATTGAATTATTTTTTGCAGAAATTGTGTTCCAAAGTCTTACAAGTTTCACAGTGATTTTAAAGTTTAATTACCACCTCCATTATGGGTATTAGGAAAGATTATTCCAGTAAAATGTATATGTTATTGTTCAGTGTGTCTGTATTCTGTTTAGAAAAAAGTTATTGCTGTGGTAGGGTAGTGAGGAATTTTTTTAAATTTATAGTAATTATGTAAATTTCAGTAAAACTGTCACATTCTTGTATACAGGTACATTGTGCAGTGTGCGGCAGTGATGGAAGGAGTTATAGTCTCCAACGACAACTACAGAGACCTTCTATCTGAAGATGCACAGGTGGCAAGGGCCATCAAAGAGAGGTGCATGTTCTCATTTATAATCATTAGTATATTGATACATTTGAGTCATGTAACTATGATAATATTCTTGATCCCAGTCAGGAAATAAAATTGTAAATAATTTAAGTAAAATAAAGAGGAAAAATGCAAGCAATCACTAACAGGTAAGGTGATATAAAAATATGTTTGTTAGGATGCACAATGGTTATCATAAATCAGTAAGCCACAGATGTTAAAAAAAGGTGAAAAAACTCTTAAAACTACAGAGACATTTTCACTTAAAGTGCAATATTTACTGTGAAAATACGTTTATACTAAGATTGAAAACATTATGAAAGAAACTACAACGTATATGCGTCCTCACTGTGTTGAATTTTGTGACTTTCTTTGGTATATATAATAAATTATTTCTCATTATAGCCCTTTTATGTTTACCACATGCTTTACAATATAGTTGAAAAATTTAACTGTTAATTTTAAGAATGCCTGGTTACGTCATAAAGTTACGAGGTCAGAGTCATTTAATAAGTTATCTGAGTGAAGTTTTCTTGGCGTGAAAAATGTAATCTACGGAGCCAATTACATGGATGTGTACAAAGGGTTAATTTGATAAAACATAGCTATTATTTGGTGAACAACCATCACACTGCATAGTTGAAAAAACAAAAATCCATTTTTCTCTTAATTGTTTTTCAATTTTCACTTAAGTGCCCCAAAGTGCAAAATTTCTGCCACATATTGGGAGTTTTTCTAAGACCTCATTTATCCGTGAATTATTTGTCAATTACGGGCGCCCTGAACTAGTCATATCTTGCCGATTGGTTGGCACCATTGCAAGGTTGGGCATGGAATGTTCCATTCTGCTTACGTGTATCTAGAGGCACTTATGAAAATTCACAAGGGTAGGGGAATGTCAGCTAAAAAATTTCAAGTTTGAGGTTTAAGGTAGTCACAATTAAACCCAAGTTACATATACTGGTGTTCAAAGCTTCAACTGATGGCCGCTCGATAAATTTCCACTTACTCCTAAAAGCATTACAGGTGTTAAAGGTCCTGTGAACTTAAAATGAAAGTAGTACTAAAAAAAGAGATCTTACAGAGAAATAAGGAGCAGTGAAAACCGCACCGCTCTACGCCTTTCCGTTCTCTCGCTATGCTTCAAGTACACACCGGCAGCAGAGACCTGTGACGTCGCACAGCCCAAGCCGGCCGACAGCGCTCGTGGCATGCTACATCAGTATACCAGCACGCGCGGACGTGGCACTCCATTGTTTGTAGTGTCATACGTGCTATTATTTCGTTTAAAAATGCCCAGGTGCTGTGTTGTTGGCTGTCCAAAGAACTAGGTATTAGTGTTCACGGGTTTCCAAATTGCGAACTATCACCAGCTATATTTAAAGCATGGCTAAATCGTATAAATCGCTGTAATTTCCAACCAACTCGGAATTCCGTAGTTTGTTCAGAACGTTTCCTCGAAGGTGATTTTGAAAACTCTTTTAGACTCAAAAGAGACTTTTTAGGCATTATAAAAAATAAACCCGTTTTGAAAAAAAATGTGCAGTTCCTTCATTAAAATTTAGACCTACTGCAAAAAGTCATCCTATCAGTAGACAGCGAAGCACTAGTGTTTATATGCGAAGGAAGATAATTGGGGAAGCATTTCAAGAGTTTTCTACAAAAAGATGCGGTTGAAATTTGTGAAGCAGTATTTGAAAAGGCAGGCAGCAAGATTAGTGAGCAAAACCAAGCTACTGGTAATGTTGATTCATGCAACTCTACCATTTGTATTGGCTCAGACGTAATAGCGTGAGCTGGGATGGGAAATTTTACGCAATATTTGCCATGAGGTGTCATCTGAAAGTGAGGAAGATTGCGACATGGACACATCCTTTTGTGAATCACTCCGAGACAGCAGTCAAGAATAAACCAATTCCTCACATGTAGACGTGATTTATTCACATAATTTGAAAATAGACAAGTGTGCAATACTTTTTTTTTGTGGAAAAATTTGCTGACATTATTTACGTTTTGTTGTAAGTGTGGCAAGACTGTTATCACTGTGAAATCGAGGATTCAAGCCCCTTCTTTAAATCTGTAAAAATGTAATGCATTGTTGGCCACACATTTATCTGGCGATCACAAGATAACATAAATAAACGTTCTTCCCTTTATGTAAAACTAGCAATAGCTGTTTACGTAAATGGTTTAAACTTTACTGCTTAGTGCTTTCGCATCGGTTGCTGAAACCTTGAATTTATACTTTGTCTTCTTCTTCGTTCTATAAAATTGTATGCAAGATTGTTGCGCGTGCAATAAAGTTAATTTGGATAACGCAACGCAAGGTGATATTAAATACAAAAAAATAAGTCCAGGTTTTGTTAGCAAGGGATGGCCTGTTCGACAGTCCAGGTTTTACAGCTAAATCAATCACATATACTGTAATGGACGTAATCACCAAGCAAATCATTGACTTTGTTGTGCTGCAAAAGGGATAAGTTACTGGAGATTTGGAAAAAGCGGCATGTGAAAAAATGTTGTCTTCATTACTTGAAAAATCTGTACAAGTAGAATTTTTTCTTTCCGGTCGTCACAGAGGAGTTCGTAAACTAATTTGTACAATGTTTCCACAAATAATACATGAATTTGATGTGTGGCATCTGTCTAAGTCTTTAGCAAAAAGTTGAAAGAAATAGGAAAAAAGTCACCACTGTTGCAACTATGAAAGACATCTTATAAACTACCTGTGGTGGGCCCAGTCAAACTTGTGGTGGTGACAAAATTACACTTATTGAAAGATTTCAGTCAGTTTTGTTTCATATTTGTAACGTACTACATAGATGGAGTAGTAGTGAAAAATTTCACCAGTGCGAGCATGCTGAAATCCCCGAAGTAAATAGTCAATAGATAAAGCAAGATTCGCATGAGTTTCGGCTATTATCAGGTGTAGTAAAAGACAGAAATTTTACGGAGGACTTGAAACATGCCAAAAATTGTTGTCATACAGGACAGTTGGAGTCCTACCACAATGTTGCCTTAAAATACAACCAAAACGGATTCACTTTAGTTACGAAGGAATGGTTTTGCGATCGATACTTGCAATCATGGATTATAATCGTAACATAAACAGAGACACTGTTGATGAAAAACTGAAATACAAACCAAAAAATCCAAACCAACAAAAAATGGAGAATTGCTTCAGTGTATGAAAATAAACAGAATCCGTGAAGAGATGACATTTTAAATAAAGCGTTAGATAATGCCAATGTACTGAGTATCGAACTGGAGGAAGATCCTTACCTGGCCAAGGATGTTTCATGCTGTATCGCTCCAGTGCCCCATCCTGAGTCGCTGGAGGAAGTAAGACGTGACTATTTCTCGCGCTTCACTGAAATTGAAAGGTAAAAACTACAATTATATCTACTAATCAAAAATTTTGTAAGTAGGAAACAGTTAAATATGATGTATCTGTATTTACTGTACTTATTGTTAACAATGTAAACTTGATGCTATTTTTAATATTTACTATACAATATTTTACATAGACTTATACATACCTAAATGAATTGCACGTAACATTTGATTAAGAAACATCAGACCTTTAGATGATTAGTCAAAATAGGAAATTTCTTTGCCTGTAGCAGTTTGAAAGTTTTTGTACTCATTGTTAGGCTCAGGATATTCGTCACGAATCCTTTTTATCATGCATGAAGGTAACACTTTCCTATTTCCTTTTCCAAGAATTAATCCAACAAACGAATTGTCTGTAAGCTACATAACGTAGATTCCTATTATTAAACTTCCGTAATTGCTCAAGCTCAAAATCTGACTGCGCTCTCGCATTCATTACATGACTAGCAGTGTTTAGTGTATCTCTATTCAAAACTACAGCTACAAAGGCTTCTGTATAAGTACATTCAGTGCTACCCTTCACATCACTTATTGTAGCACTTTCACAGCAGCAGAAACACTCTTGATGAGACGCTGAAGGAACACATTCACTGCAACCACACCAGTCCGTGTTGTGTTGCCGGTCTGTATTCTCGCTATTTTCTTCTCGATGGTTGTTAACATCACCCCTCCTGGATTCGAACTGATATGGCCTAACCCCAGCCATTACGTGTGTAACGACTGACAATACACGTGGGTATCTTACCGCACTGAACTCAGGCGTAAAGACTGCAGAGAGTTTCACGTAGAGCGCACGGCTGGCCAGGTGAAGTGACGTCATCACCTACAGACGCGGCATTTTCAACTCCGCACTGCGTGTGTTGTATTCATCGTATGAACCTGCGGTTTTCATTGCGGTCATTTTCTTGATCTCAGCTGTTTAAATCTATGCTTATCCAAAATTGTATTTTTTAAGTTCACAGGGCCTTTAAATTCATTTAGTGACTGAAAAATGCTGGTCACATCAGTGGATGAGTTTTCGAAAATGCCTGTTGTGGTTTCAGTTGTCTAATGCTTACGATTTTTCTATTCCAAATGGAGACTTGCGTCTGCTAACAGCCGCTTATCCTGCTTGAGAGACTGTCAGGTGGACATTCTAAATGGGTAAATTTCACTCTAGTTACATTTCAAACAACTTGAACTGGAATTTTTGCTAACTTACCCTATCTTCATGAACTATTGAAAGAGCCAAATATGTGCTGGTGCAATTCCTCGCATCTGCAGCACACCAAGTGTTGGCACATGCACAGACTCTTAGTTTGGTACGGACGTAGCCAATTGAAAAGGCGAAAGTAGCTGAAGCGGTTCCACTGCCTCAGATAAGCTATGGATGCAAGAATACTGGACAACACTCTTCGCTCATTTTTCAAGGAAGACAGAGAATAAAACATTGGCAGATAATTCCTGTAAATTTTACGATTTGTGTACAATTTTCGTACATTTTCTGTTTTTCTCGGTCACTGAACACTCTGAGTAAACATAGTTTGGTTATTTATGATAAACAATTCAGTATCCTTAAAAGGACTGACTTTTTTTCATCACCTTTATATAGTAGAACCCTGTTATAAAGTTTCCGAAGGGACCAAAAAATGTTTACTTTATAAATGGGAAAACAATATAAGAGGGTAGATTCCTAATACAAAACTCTTTTAAAGACCAAATGGAGGTAGCATTATAACCTGGAAAATGTTATAAGATGATTCAGCTGTATGAATCTTTTTAAACTCAGAAATATTTGTTGGACGAAATAGTTTACTTCCACGTATACCGTATTTACCTATGTACCACCCACCCCCATGTAAGATCTGCACCCCATATTGTCAACATACTGTCTTAAAAAAATTTTTTTTTCACTATTTTGTTAGAATTTAATTAATTTTTTGCGTAAAAAACGTAATTAAATTATACCCCAGAAGTATAGATCCGCACCTCTTATTGTTAATATGCTCTAATGAAAGCATAATTTTTTCACTATATTGTTTGAATTTAATTTAATTTTTGCGTGAAAACGTAATGAAATTATACCCTAGAAATACGGTATACCTAAATACTGCGTAGCACCATGCACTACATGTAACAAAGATGGCCATGGCTGGCTGCATGGAACACGGGCGAATGTTCCATGGCAACGTATACTGCACTCTGTTAGCTACAAGCTGTAACTGAAGAGCATGCTCAGCCGCGCTGTACTGTGGCACATTCTGACGGAGCCACAAAACACTATCTCGGCCTCCATGCTGCTTGTTCATCGGGCCAAACAAGTCAAATAATTCATCGTCAATCATCACCGTTGTAATATACAGATGTTTTTAGAATAGACAATACACTAAATATATAAATACAACTCGGTGGCACTGAAAAAATATTTTAAATGTCCGCACTTTAATTTATAAAGAATTTTATTTATATGTTCTTATAAAAAATGGTAACATTGTAACAGTAAAAAAACTGTTTATAATAGCAGCACTAAGATTTACCTATTTACTCTCAATAAACTACTATAAACAAAAAACTGGTTATATGCAATGAAAAAAAAGTGCAAATTATGCTGAAAGAGACGTCAATAAGATGGTATTAATGCATATAGATTGATGACTAAGAGGGAGAAAAGAGTCAAAATGTAATTTCATGTTATTCTCAATAATTTATTAATCCTATTATGCTCTAATGTATAGAAGTTTTCGTACATAACAAATTGTACTATTTCTTCGTGTTCAGCCCCTAAGAAGAGAAAAAAAACTGGAAGATAAAAGAAAAGAATTAAAAGATGGATTGATTTTGCTACATATGCCTCCCAGTAGTTGAATTCTGGATCCACGATTCTACTATTACCACAGCTAATGGCAGAGAAACAATTACTGACTCACACACAAACTTGCCACATGCCTGCAGGAATTCTTATCCACCTGGTTATCGTCTTTCTCCTCCTCCGCTCGCCGGGTTTGCTTCATGTTACTAAACAGCCAATTGTAGTGCTATCCTACAAGGAGTATATGAACCACCACAAAACCCCACGCGTGATAAATATTTTTCTCCCTCGCACTCTTAAAATCTGTTTAAAATGATATTGCCACGTCAATTCTTATGATAATATATCCTGCCAGAACTAATTAATTTGCTGTTATTTAAAACATCACACCACACGCAGAAGTCATGTGTAGCGAGAATAGGACTTAAATAAGACATCACTGTACTGTACTGAAAACTGTTCCCTTATTTACTGAGACCTACTGTCAATAACTAAAGGTGAAATCACATGACATTATTTGGTGCCTATGTGAGGCTGATTTTTATTACTGAAATTACTGGGCTGCAAATGGACAGGCGTTTTCCGTAAAAGCGGATGACGCCCCATAATGGAGCAAGTCACAGCTGAACAGGTTATTACTCTTCGTTTACTGTCAGAAGAAGTGGAGAGAGCAGCTGAGCCGGGCAAAAATAATATAGGAAGATAGCCGTGCACAAGTAGGGAAGAAGAAAATAGAGGATGTGCTTTCTTTCAGTGTTTTATTTTGCTCTCTTTCATTTCACTCCATCATGTGCAAGTTTCTCAGGGTCGGGAGCCGATCGTAGCTGCAAATCGCCAAAGCAGTTTCATTCTCGCTTCCATTGGTGTTCTCTGTTGCCTACGCGGATGGCAGGCAGCCTAAAAAACTGTCCTGCGACTATTGTACAATCAAAAGCTTTTTACTAGTTATCTCAACTAAAAACAAAGTGCAGCAATTGTGCGATGGTGAGAAATATGTAATGAAATATGGTACCGTGTACGCAAAAAGAGAGTAACGAATTTGCATCTTCAATATGTGTGCACAAGAATATTTATATTGGAATGGTTAATTTACAAATCAGTTTATGTATAACGATCGAAAATCAGAATCATAAATAACAGACATTCCAATTTTCTTTTTCAACATGAGCATTCAACAGCATCTGGGTTTGGTTAATCTATGTATCCAGCCCATAGAATAGTGATTATAATACGTGATCTACAAGGCAGGCATGGCTACTTCATACTGTGACTAAGTTAGCGTCTAGTTTAGCTGCCAGCTAAACTTTAACAGGAGGTGATGAAACAGAATTTTTGACTTAGAGCCTGCAATCAGTGACACAGCCAGAAAGGGGAAGGGGGAAGTATCGGGATGTGTATGTGTGTCTATATATATATATATATATATATATATATATATATATATATATATATATATATATCATTCATCCCTCCACCCCCTCCCCCAGAAAGGAAAATAAACTACACCAAAATAAAATTAGCAGTGTTATATTCACAGTTTAGGTACAAAAACTGCTTAATTTTGTTGCACATTGGAACAAACATTTTTCTGGGGGAGGATCCGCGGACCCCTTCAGGCGTGTGATCGATGTCCCCTTATTGTGTTGTGAAAATTCTCAAGTTGGTATCCTCCCCTGAACATAAATCCTGAATCCTGGCTATGCCCCTGCGTGAAGTTAAGACAGTTCGAATTTTGCTGGAGGGTTTATTGTTAACAGCACATTTTTATCATATTTGTTCTCTCTTTGGATTGTCATGGTGTCTGATTTTGTAGAAGTTTGGTTACACTGAAGTTTAGCAGGATCTGTTTTATGTCTGTGAGGAAATTGAAACGTAAGTAACAGGGTATATTTATTTAAATGAATATGATTTAAATCTTGATTTTAATCAAATTATTTATTTAAATAAAGTCTGTGATTTAAATCAAATACTTTATTTTATGTTTATAACTATTTCATTTTTCTGCAAGTAATTAATTTTATGTGAGGTAAAAAATGTGCAATTATTTGACTATGCCAACATAATGCAAAAAATAAAACATTTTGTTGATGTAGATAGAATCTAGTTTTTTATTTGACATCAATTTGTGTAATTTTAACGTTAATTTTAAATGTGGTCATTGTAATGAAGTAATCATTTTCATCCTGTAACATTTTGCTCCACAATGCAAACAACACTTGCATGCTCTGTAGTTCTGTTAATTTTTTTTATTTCGCAATACGCAGCCATAAACCTGACCAAGTAATAATGACAATGAGTAACTATTACATGATAATTATGATTTATTGATGTGACAGGATACTTTGATAAATATTTTTCAGTTTAATATAGATGAAATTACAAAAAAATTTTAAAATAAGCAGAATAACAGCTATTGAATGTATCTTTCAATATGAAGCTCAACTTGTTCCGGCAAATTAAAATCATACCTATTTAAATGAAAGGAATAACAACAGACTATGCAGTAATTGCTAGAGTTAAAAGCGCTTGTAGAAAACTACAGTGCTTGGAATACGTGATTAAGTATTGTGTAAAAGAAAACTATTAAAATCTGATTTAAATAAAAGAAATTTGATTTTAAAAAAAATCTTGATGTTGATAAACTCTGGTAAGTAATGTCATATTTACCATTTAGTATAAACATGTAAATGAGAAACACTTAAAACAGTATTTCCTGAAATATAAGCTGTTGTTTATTCCATTGTCTCAAATTCCATATGGCTTTGTTTACTTTCTTGTATGCCCAGAGAGCTGGTACAGTAACAACAATGAAAGATTTCCTCGTTGCTTCTGTTAATACTTATTTATATCAACAGTGTGCTACTGACAATACAGCAGTCACCTGGAAAAAGTGCAACTACTAATTTTCCTAAAATGTTATACTTTACCACTATGTAGTTTTGGTGACAGTGTTTGCTGCACAGAATACCAAATTTTCGTTATATCAGTACCAGAATTTTTTAGCATGAAGATTGCAATTGAATATTGAAATATACTGTGATTGTACATCAAATCAGTATATTTTTTCTCAAGTTTTTATGTAATTTTCGCCTTCGTATATACCTAGATACAGTGTACAAAATGTTCTCACAATATTGTTTTAAATAATAGTGCGTTGGTTTTTTTAATGATACTGACTTCACATAGTTAAGTAGGTACGTCTATGAGCTGCACAAATTGAGCCAATTAGAAGCTGGCAAAATACGTTAGTATATTATTTGTTTACCTCATAAATGGAGAATAACAATATGTACTAACATTTATAGAAGATTACACCTACTTGGAGTTGTGTTGACTAGAAGAGCGTAAGAAATATTTGAGTTTGGCCATATGTTCACAATAAATAAAAATAGTTCTGAGCATAGTTGTAAGATGTAGCAGTGACACTTGTTTTGTGCTCCAGACTGCTGATGTACACCTGGGTTGACAACCTGCTCATGTTTCCCAAGGACCCGCTGGGAAGGAATGGACCCACTTTGGACCAATTTCTCAGTTTTCCAGCGTCTTAGTTGCTGTCATATTACTTGTCTCGAGCACAGTGATCTCAGGTAGCAGCGCTGGAACTATTTTGATAAACCAGGGTGGTAACTTATTAACAGAGAGTATTATTTTTGCAAGGGTGTGCTAGATGTGAATGTTTTTATATTCATGAGTATCTCAACAATTAGTGAATCATGAGTATCTCAACAGTTAGTGAATATTTAACTGGCTTCTAAGCCGTCATAAAATTGATGATGTGTGTGCGTGTTACACGAAAGTTAGTGTAACGGAGAGACTTTACAGTAAGGTCGCAAACACACTGCCCAAAAACGTGTTTGTTTTTATTTTATCTTACATATTGAGCTTATTTTTACTTGTTATGTACATTTTTGTATAAGTGTAACTTACTGTCCGCGCGCCAGCTCCAACTCCCTGGCGGGTATACGTTTTTCATTTGTCAATATATAAATAATAGAACAAGGCAGATAGCATGTCAACGCACATGCTAGCTGTAGTAACGTCTTTAGTTGAGATGTGTTTGCTATAGTGTTACTGTAGCGTACATGACACTCAGGATGAAAAATGTATACACACCAGGCACTCAGAGCTAGCGCGCGGACAGTAGTGCAAGTATATCTCATCCAAAGAATACGGTAGAACGAGGGCTGTGCGATGTGTGTTTTATCAGCATTATTTGTATAGATTGCTGATTACTTTTGAGTGCTTTGGCAAATAGGAGGGACAGTAATTTTTACTTATTAAACAAAATGTTACATTTCTCCCTCTAAATATTGTACCACGAAACTTACAACCCTCCGTGATTTCTGTGTGAAGAATAGTAAGCTATATATATTTTAATTCAAAGTTGAAGTTCACTTTTTTTCTCGCAGAATCTCTGTCCAGTCATGTGTGCCTCAAAAATTACAAGTTTATACTAAAAAATAATTTGATTTTAATGCAGAGAAGTAGCCTAGAAATAAAAAGACATTTTATGAGACAGTCAACCTACCCACACCATAAAAAAAGTGTAAGCAAAATGCTACGTTCAACATTTAGCAGGGACTAGTGCATTTATAATTGATTTTTGCAGCAAAATCAGAATTTTGTTTCTTGTCCTAAATGGGCATCACAACCTTCCTCTGATTAAAAATTTAACATAAATATCCAGTAAAGTGAATTCTAACACTTGCAAAATCCATTTTCCTTTGTTTGCCAAGATATTTAAGAATTGTTTGTTGCAATAATAACTTATTTAAATATACAGACACATTCTGAATGAAATGATCTAAAACAGGCATAAATCCAGCAATGATTTGTTTGGAGAGATAAAAAGTAGTCAGGGTAGTGTGGATGAGAAGGGGGGGGGGGTCATAATTTGTGTGTACTGTCAAACCCAGGCTCATTCTTCGTACTGATTGTACGTTGAATATTGCTGAGTAAAAGCCTCTTCTTTTCCAATTTAAATTTTTTAGGTGCTGAGGGTGACAATCACCACTCCTCTATCCCCAGATCCCCCCCCCCCCCTTTTTTTTAAACATGTTGGACTTTAATAAATGGGCATTTTCATAGTTTCTCGGAAGGGCTTATTGCACTGAGGTATGTAATGAGAAGTATGATTCCAGTAAACATTTTGGGTTTGTAATTGAATGGACAGTCTTCATCATACTGCCATACTGTTCCGTAATTGTCATTATGTAGTGTGCTGTGAGTCACAGCAGACTGAACAAAGCAAGCAAGTTTTAAGTGCACAGACTTGGCAGTAAACATGAAAGTAAAAAGGCATAATAACATAACAGTGGATCCTCGAAAATTCATTCCCTGTATATTTGTTTTTTTTTAACATATTACCTGTTCATTTATTTTAGGCCCATCAATATTTCCTATTTAAGCAATGCTAATACTAACTACATTCCATGCTGCAGTTTGTGTATGTATTTAACCCAGATAAAAAAAAACCTATACATTTCCCAAAGATTGCGTGCAACAATAGTTTTTCAACACTTTGTGAACGTAAAACAGCAGCAGATGTGCTTTCATAGGTTGACTGCAGAGCACTTACGTTAGTGGCAATGATAATGTATCCAACACTCAGGTTGGCGGTAACAAAAACGTGTTGAGTATCTATGACTATTTATCAAAATTTCTATGATTAGCTTCCTTGCAATGAAATTGTAAAGACACTTGTGTTATTTTAGAGGGTGCAATTATTGTATTCTCACGAAGCATCAGTTGCTGATCTCTGTGTTATTTTACAAGTTGGATTGTTTGTTTTGTTATTTGAGCAACTGTAATCAAATTGAATAAATTGTTTTTAAATAGGTATTTATGCCTTTGATTCCCAATAAACATGTATTTTGAGGTTAGGTATGATATTTTCGAGGTCAAAATCGAAGACTGTCCATTGTTTCTCGCATGGCTCATTCTTTTTTGTTGTTTCACTGAAAAATATAATTTTGAGAATCCACTGTATCAAATGCACACCTGAGTAATACAGTGCTCACAGTGTACGTTGACAGGCAGAGAAGGCATTTGACAACAGATATAAAATTATAAATTGGATAGGTACATAGGTAGGCATGTTGTACATTGATAATGGCTTGAGCAGTGTCCAGGGAATGGAACAGGCTATAGTTTCTTTTTCAGTTAAAAATCCAAGCAAAAATAAGCTTGGAATATCTTCACATATATGATGAGCGTTCATAACTTTACTACAGTTTGGATGATTATTTTTTGCAAACATTTTGATTGTTATTGAGATACAGTATATTTTGTTTATTACTTGATTTATGTACTTGTTCATTGATTGTTTCTCCAATGAGTGGCCAGTTGTCAGGCTGTCATGGGAGTTTTGAGTGTTTTCATGCAGGTCTGCTATGTAATATACTTTTATGGTAGTTGGATCCTCTTATGAGGCAGGAAGATGCCAAGTGTGTGGATGCTTGGTGAAGTTGGTATATTTTATTAGTACACTAGATCCCAGATTTTATGAACCCTGGATTTTTACGAAGGTAGTGATTTTATGAATCTACTTTTGGGAACTATCAAAAAATCGTAAAAATTGCACAAAAAATTAAATTACTTTGGACAAATGTGAAATAATTGTGTGCACGTCTTTTGTTTACGAGCTATTACATTTCATTTATTTTCATTCAGGAGATCTTGTACAGAGATACGGATGTGTCATATTTCACATGGCTGTGGCGGAGTGTGTGTGTGTGCGCGCACGTGCGACTACCAAACAAAGTAAATGCACGAAAAAATATATAGATACCGTATTTACTTGCATAATCACTGCAGCAATTTGACCAAATTTAATGGGAAAAAAAGGTGAGGTGCTACCATTATGTAAGAAAAAATTTAAAAAAAATTTTTTTGGGTGAAATTTTTTACAAAATCGCTTGAAAACGCTAAATTAAAGAAGTTAATATCTAGGTACATGGTATAAGTATCTAAAATTTATTTACAATGCAGTTCAGACTGTGATGCACCAGATTCATTTGCTGGGTCGTCAAAGTCATCTTCATCGCCGCTGTAGTTACTGTTCTGGCGCCAGATCGCGGCGTCCTCCATACCGTCTACTGCGCACGAGATGCTAGTCTTTTTAAAACTCTTCACGATTATACCATCAGTGATGAAACCCCAACTTCGCATTATCCACTTGCAAACCAAGAGCAATGATGGTCGCTTCAGCTTACCCCCTTTTGTCAGTTCTTGGGTCCCGTTGGCCATCCACTCCCTATACAAGCGACGGAGATGTCCCTCGAACGACTTGTTCACGGAGACATCTAGGGGTTGCAGCATCAATGTCAGGCCACCTGGTATCATAGCAACATCAGTCCTCGACTCTTGCAAACTTTTCTTCGCCTCCACAACCAAATGGGCGCGTAAGGTGTCCCATACCAACAAGACCTTTTGTTTAAGTAGACTCCCTGGTCGCCGCTCCCACACAGTCTTTACCCAGTCCTTGACGAGCTCAGTGTCCTTCCAACCTTTTTCTTAAGCACGGATATGTATGCCCGGAGGAAACTTCATTCCCTTAGGCAACAACGTCTTAGCTTGAAAATAACGTAAGGTGCAACTTCCGCCCATCGTCCGTCACTGCCAGCATTAATTACTTTGCAACGCATCCGCTCGTTCCCAGTAGTGCGTATAGTAATGCTTGACTGTCCCTTCTCGTTGACTGTGGTGTTCTGCGGCATGTCAAAATAGACCTGCGTCTGATATGCATTAGCTATCTGCGAGAGGAGGTAGTCATTTGTTTGCCGCATCCGCAAAACAAAATGCTGGAACTCTTATTAACACTTTGTTGTCAAAGTCCTTCGGTAACTTCTGGCAAAGGGATGTCCTCCGCCGTAGTGAACAATTTTCACGTTGAATAAACCTTGTCACCCACCCACATCTGGCCTTGAACTGGGCGTGCTGTATGCCCCGCGTACGTGCTTCGTCTCTACCCTTGCACATTATCATTTATAGAGAAACACTGCATGCGTTGTTCCTTAACTCACAAATGTACTCAGTCACTTGCGCATCCACTACAGGAAACGTCCCACACTTACGCCCTCAGAAAGCTCGCCTAAATGAACTTGTGTTCTTTTTAAATTTTCTCTTGGTTTTCGCCAGTTACTAATACGTTTTTCCACTTACTGAAAATTCCCTTTCCGCGGCCCGATTTCTGTGCTCTTCAGCAAATGCAATTACGCGCAATTTGAAAGTGGCAGTATACAAATTGTATTTACTCATATTTTCACAAAATAAACTTTTTCACATACTGAAATTACCAGTACTTTCCACTCCAGCACGAATGAGATAAAACAATGGTGTCACAGCATCTCTTCCACACACTCACATTCCTTCCTCCCACACGGCCAATTAGGACATGCCACTCAAGGTTGGACCGATAAGCGCCTATTTGGTGAAACCTGGACTACACACCACATGAAAGCAGGCTGTTCTATTTATTGTACCCGTATTAACTCCTGCGTGAGCGGCATGCTGGCCAATCGCGCCTCAGTCACCGTCACAATAAATTAGGGTGCGACTATTTTGGGGACAACCTTAAGTACCAAATTCATCACCTCAAAAAATAGGCGCGATGATTATGCACATAAATATGGTAAATATGTGATGCGTTATCAACACTACACATCAGCCGAGGAGCATCTGCAATAAACAGGACTGGACAACAGTTAAAAATGGTATAAGTGACTCAGTTTTCGACGCTGCTGTTTTTGCGTTAACTCAACTCTGTTGTTGCGCACACAGAATATCTGGGCTTGCCATCCGCTTGGCTTTCTATTTCAATTATGACTTAACTTGTTTTCCTGGCAAAACAGTACAGAAATCAGACTGTGTTTGCAAGGAGGCACTCGTGTCTTCAGTGTTCTAATTTTTTTTTTTTTCAGGACAAGTGAGGGTCATACAGTTCAGGGGTACCCTTTTATTCGGAAGATGTCCATCAAGTGATTTACGTATAATCTCACTACTATGAGTATGGGACATTACGAAACATTTGTAATTACTAGTGTTTTGTAGTGCACCAGCAGTATTTGTACACAGTTTATTGTAAAAATTTTCAGTAATTACAAGTGCTGTAATCATGAGCACTATCGTAGATACAAGTGATTTAAAAGCATCAAAATGCAGTGCAAAATTTTTTTATATTATTATTAGTTATAAACAATTTTTTGAAAGTCATAAGTGGAACCACCGCCAGCATTCGTAAAATCGAGGGTCTAGTGTATGTTAACTACCGTACCAAATCCTACACTTTATAAGAATGGCGGGAAATAGGCCGCTAGGCTAACAAAGTAATGTAACAGACAGAAGTACAAGTATCAACTGTAAGTACTAGTATTTCTGTCTGTTACATTACTAAATCCTACACTTTGCTAAGGAACTTAAGTTTCCTTAAAAAATTTTGCAGGCACTGCCCAAAATTCAGACAATCTCTTGTCCTTAGATATATATTAATGTGTGATATGCATGTACCCCTGAGTAAGGATTTGATGTATCTAAGGTTGCTAGAACAAACCATGTTGTTGCCTCTGCCCGTCCCATGGGTCTGATATTCGTTCCACTTTGGTAACATTTGTTTCAGTGTTAGAACCAGTTCTGTGGCCATTATTTGTTTCCTGTTTTAAATTCAAAGTGTCTTTGTACAATTCTTTTGTTCTTAGTGTGCTTTCTCAATATAGCACATAAACTGTAGAGAACACAATATCACTACCAATTAACAGCAATTCTACGTAGGGAGATGTTTCCCAGTGTTTCCATTTGTTTATGTTGTGCCAGTCATGTCACTGACCTATCCTGTTTTATATTTTTCTTTATGTAGAGTTTATTATATTGTATATGGTGTTGCAATTTCAATGACCAGCAACATTGTTCAAACACATCAAGAACATTGATGTGAAATAAGGGAGCATTTACAAAATAGATAACTGTGCAATATTTTTAGTTGGTATACTGAAATTATTACTATATTGCTCGCAAAATGCACAAGTCTGCAATGCTTATAAAATTAAAAAATTTTCAATGGAATTTAAGTGACATACAAATACAATGCATGGTGAATATTCACAAACGTATGTTGTGATGGTAGTGTATAGTTAGAGGTAGTCAAATTTCGTTAATGACGAAATTTTAAACAATTACCTGTACATGCATAAGTACTACAAATAACCTTACTTGATGGTGATTAGAGGTTAATATACTGCATTTCGTTTAAACGAAATTTGCTGTGATGCACGAAATCCCTAGTGTTTTCACGAACTGCGACGAAATCGCGATATTTGCGCGAAATTAATACTTTTTTATGCCAAAAAAATACGTTGAATCATTCTGAAACGTGTCAAATTGTTATTTACATCACAAAGGATTACGCCCGCGGCGCCATTTTGGTGCGCCGTGTCCATAGAGTAGTGTGTGCAGCCTCCCACGGTCAAATTGAAGATGGCGCTAGCGTTTATTATGAAGTGAAACTCAAATTATCTAAGACTTCATTTTAGACGAATGCGCTTTGTCGACGCGAGTCCTCCGAAATTTTCAAGCAGATGTTCATGTAACACTTCTGTATTCTATGAAAATTTACCGTTAATGTTTATTGTTTACGTTTTCGTATCGGTACTTTTATCGGCGCGTCGGCAATCAAGTAAAAGTATTGAAAATGCCAAAAGTAGTTAGCGTTT